>JARYGA010055918.1:0-27160 GCA_030545235.1 Helianthus tuberosus
CCCAGATTTCGCGATGTATGGTATTTTTGCATTCCCATCACTAAAATATAATATTTTAATGATTACAAACATTTATGGATGTGCGGGTATGGCCAGAATGTAGAATACGCGCGAATATGCATAGTTTCACCGTTTTGACGCTTTTAGTCCCTTGAACGCATAAAGTTACGCGTAAAGCCATTTATTGATATCCAAGTCTTGTATAGCCCATATAGGGATTCCCGAGAACGTTACCGAGTATTACGGAGTTTCTAGTTCTCTTAAAGGTCAGTCGAAAGCATAGTTTCGCTTATTGACACTTTTGGTCCCATTAACGCGCAACCTTGCGCGTATCATCATTTAATGGCATCAAAGCCCTATGCAACCCATATTAAGGATTCTCAAAAGTAGGATGGCACATCAAAATGCTTCGGGTTCGTTAAAAGGTCATTCAGAGGTATAATTAAACATGTTGACGCTTTAATCTCTCTAACTTACAAACTTGCGCGCAACTTCACTTATTGGCGTAAAAGCCTTGCATGACCAATAATAATAGGCATTCCCAAGAATATGATCAAACATTATGAGGCCCTTGATTTGTTAAAAGGTCGCTTAGAGGTAAGAATTAACATGTTGACACTTTTAACCCTTCGATGCGCAAACTTTTACATAGTTACGCAAACGACTCCTCTCGTCCAACAAGTGGCTCATTTGAGAATACGGACACCGTATAAGATCACTCAGAGGCTTAGTTTAAGCATGTTGACACTTTTAGTCCATTTATAATCAAGGTTTTCGATTTTGACGAAATTAGTACCTCATAGTCAACGTTTGACTTTATTAAGGTTTATTACACGTGTCAACACATCATTGGACACGATTTTTACGAGGTGTTACAATTACTCTCAAATTTAGTTACACTAATTTGTATATAAAATGGATGTAAGCGAAATTCTAATACACAATCATGTGTCATAGTTATACACGTAATTAGTTACCAACATAAGTATGTTACATCACAAAAATATTAGTTTCGTGATTTTTAGTCAATTTTGTTATTTCTAACTAATAAACACGAATTTAACCAAGTATAGTCAAGGCATACTAAAGGCTAAGATTGACACTCTTGTTATCCATTTATTATGGTTTCTGATGGCTTTATAGTCTAGTGGCATTTTATATCATGGGGTATGGTGGGGCGGGGGTTTGGGGCATGGGTTGACACGTGGAGTTCGAGCCCCCCCGCTGGTGAGTGACGTGTCCGTGGGATATGGCGGGGCGTGGCTAGCCCGGCGTGGCCAACGGTTATATTTTAAAATTTAAACATGGCCCGCTATGCCCTAGCCAACAAGCCAATAAGAGCCGGCCACATAGGATCGTTAGCATGCCCCACGCCCAACCTTAAACTCCCGCCCAAGGGGTCATGCCCAAACCCAAGCCCACCCGGGGTGGTGACTTGGGCATTTCTCTCCAACCCACACCCCAACCCCCGCCCATACCCCATAGTCTTAGGGTGGGATAAGACTTTGAGACCAATAAGTCCTGGTTTCGATTCTCACAAGGAGGTTCTTCCCATATTTATTGGGTTTTCCTCTGAATTGGTGTATAGGCATTATGCCTAATGGAGATGGATATGATTGGATGGTTTCGCTGATGGCACGATAATACTCTAGTGGTCTGTCAGTGATCCATTTTTTTCGTTAAAAAAATCTATTTATTAAGGTTCTATAATGAACATTCATCACTCCAATTCTATATAAGCATAAAACAATTCAATAAGCATTTTCACTGTTTGTATAATGTTCGTGATATATATTTTTTTAAAGTAAACTTCATTAGTAAACATCACACACCACCTACAAAACGGGGCGAGGTGTCACACCCCGATATTTACCACATTGCCCGGTGGGCTCGGATGGGGAGTATCGTGACGAGATTGATAACAAGATACTCAACACAGATAGCACAGCGGAAGTCTTGGATTTAAAATATTATTACAAACGTAAATGTCCGAAAGTTCAAAATAATAATTACAGACTGTTTGTAATAAAGATCTACAGGTGGATAAAAAATGTACAAAATGAGATAACAGACTATTCGGCTATATGCAAAGGAGTTGCAAATTCATCTTCTAGCATTACCAGGCAACTTCCAACCTATTTACGTATCCTTGTAACATGTAATTTAGTCTTTTGAAAATACGTCAGTTTACACTGGTAAATACAAATAACCGACACATTTTGAAAATATTTCAAAATTGTTTTGTTTAAGTGCACAAGGCACATGATTTTTATAAATAACTTGGGACAATTCAAAATGATTTTGTATATAGTTTTACATGCCTGTCAATACATATGAGGCCTGATACTAAACACCGATAACATGATTAACCGACACGCCACTTCTACTATACTATGTTTTAATATTATGTTGTAAACTTACAATGTATCTTATTTTTTCTTAATATTCCAAACGAAAATCTTGTATGATCTACCATGTTCTAATATTATATTGTAAACTAACAATATATCTTATTTTTCTTAATTTAAGTTTTATTATCATTTTACGCAAGTAAAACTTTAAGTTTTAGTTAAATGATATATTGTAGGAACCGTTTGCGTAATTAATTGAAAATAAAACAATTTTTTATTAAACGATTACAATACAGAAATAAGAAAGCTAAAAACTATTACAATTACAACTGAAATAAAATGAAATACAAGAATTTAGATGAAGAAGAAAGGCTGAGTCACATGTACACACGCTTCCCTTAAAACAAATTCCGAGTCTCCCAAGAGTACTCGTTTTGTTTCCCAGGGTACAATAGCCGGAGCAGAAGTACTGCCGGAATTGGCACAAGAACCCGATGTCTACCTTGAAAGCTGCAAGAAAAGGATCAGAAGAATGTAGAGAGAATGTTGTAGGTGCTGTTGGTGTCCTCTGCAGCTGGGTATGGAGCTGTATTTATACAGCTCCTAAGTCGAAACAGTTAAAAGAATTAAAAGAGAGGTTTAAATTGCATTAAACGTCTTCAATGCAATTTAATACGTCATTTAATTCGCTGTTAAAACCGTTTGACTCGTCAGTTTCGAATGCAGAACTGAAACTGCTTCGTCATTAAATGCTAGAAGCTTCTGCGCGCGCGCAAGACACACTGGTGCGCGCGCAGGTCTGCACGCTCATGCGCGCTTGCGCCACGTCAACTGTGAGCCTATACGAGCACGTCACACAGTCGCGCCGTATTGGCTCACTCTGGTGCGCCGCGCACGTCACATCAGGCCCCATGCACCATGCGCAACCGCGCGCCATGTGTACACACGTGCGGACTGCCACGTCATGCGCCTCGAACCCGCATGCCACTTCAACCACTTGGTCCTTGCAGCCCCTGTGATCCACCACTCGCACGTGGTCAAAAATACAAAGGCGGCTCTCAAGGTGCAAAGTGTGTCATCAAAGCGCCACATTGCGCCTCATCGCCCACACCACGCGCAAGTGCGAGTTGGGGTGCTCCGCACGTTTCGCGAGTACACTTAGTGTGTGCTTCCATGAAACAATAAGGGTGGAGAGTTCCCACTTAAATACCCATTTAAGTTCATCTCTCCTCCTATGTGGGACAAGATGCAACTTTCCCTTTTGTTTCAACATTCAATGTTTCAAACACCCAACTTTGAGCATCGATATCTCATTCATCTTAGCTCCGTTTTGGACGTGGTTTAGTTCGTTGCGAAGCTCTTCCAACATAGAACACAAACCCACAAATAAATATATAAAACCCGCTCATTTTGTTATATTTATTTCTAGTCCAAAATAGCAAAAAATCATTTTCCTATATTTGTGAAAAATGCTATTTTCACCAATTTTTCCAACATATATTCTATAAGTTTAAAAAGGATTATACAAGTTTTTCTTCTATAAATTTAGAAGGCAGTGGTGGAGGTAAAAAGTACACACAACTTTAACTCTTTTTTTTAATTTGAATATGTAAAATTTTCTTGACTTTTCGTAATAAGAAAAACATGATTTGCTACCAATTCATCAATATGGGTCATATTAGCTATTTTGATTGTCGTATTTAGTTTCCTAATTGCCAGGTTATTACAAATTGTTAGAATTTCATAGAGACTCCATGCTATGTTTTAATCATTAAGTATTCAAGTTTCATATCAAATTTCTTGAAAATTTCTCTTTCATCTTCTAGCTTTCGCTATGCATCACTCTTTATAAAGTGTAGTTACCGAAAACATATTTATCAATTAGTGAATACACAATTCATGGTATAATTAGAGTTAGAGAATCTTGATATATTAGTCGACAAATAAAATACTTGATAAATAAATTGTGTTAAAACTTATCGTATTGTAAAACACAATATGGTTAAATATTCATAAGTAAAAAGTAATTTGAACAGATAGAACATGAAATGCCTGACCATTTACTATAGGAATTGATTGTTTGATTTATCTATCACCAATTTTGTAAAAAAACCATGTATATTCTACCATGATAGGACATGGTCCATGATAGGACATGGTCCATGATAGGACCTCGTGGAGGCGTAGGATTAGGGTTAAGGACTTCTAGAGGATATTGCAGTAAGATCTTATGTGCATTTCAGGGACGTAGGTTTTTCTTTTTTAAAGGGACTTTTCCGGTGATTGCCTTCTTGTGTCTATGCCCAAACGATGTTGTATACTATTATACTTGATGTACATTGTGTTTATGCCTAATTGATGTTACATGCTATTATACATGATTTACATTTTATTATAGTGTACATTGTGCCACTCAGATCGCTTTTTTGGTATGGGTGACTTCCTATTTCTGATTTCTATATTCTTTAACTTGATGTGTTGGTTTGCTGTTCATTTTCGAGCCGGGGGTCTCTCTGGAAGCAGTCTCTCTATCCCTATGGATAGAGGCAAGGTCTGTCTACATCCCACCCTCCCCAGACCCTATAAATAGCTCTGCTATTTGTGGGATTTACTGGGTATGGTTGTTGTTGTTGTATATTCTACCATGTTTAGTAAACTTACAATCTATCTTATTTTTCTTAAATTACGTTTTAGTATCATTTTGCACAACTTAATTTTTTTAGCTTAATTAATATATCATATACTATAGTCTATAAGTTTACAAGGGATTATACAAGCTATTTTTTATTAAAAAATAACAAGTTTTAGGTAGCGTTCGTTTAATGGATTGTAATAAAATTGGAATTGACACATAAATTGAAATTTAGTTTTGAATTTGAATTTAGCCATGTTTGTTTCAAATAATGGAATGAGATCGGAATGTAACTGAATGTTGTCGTTTAATTCCATTTTTTTGTTTTCTTTGAAACCAACAAAATACGAAACGAAGTCAACATTCCATTCCATTATGTGGAACAAACACTAACTTGGTGTTTTTCAACAAGGTAAAACAAAAGGCGAGGCTAAATATGTGCAAAGCTTGATAACACAAGGGTGCATTAGAAATGATATCCATAAAGGAAGGGGCAACAAAACAAAAATAAAAAAACACGATAATGTCCAAATCCAATTTGCCCCTTGTAAAACCCTTGAAAACCCTAGATTGATTGAATCAGAAGGAAGGAAAAATGTCATCGACGCTGTTGGAGCTGACTCGAGCGGCTCACGAAGACGTGGAGCGGTTCGAGCGACTGATTGTGAAGGATCTGCAGAATGAACCGTCTTCCAACAAGGACCGTCTCGCTCAGAGTCACCGTGTGCGCCATATGATCGACCAAATCACCTCCACTACTTACAAACTCGTAACATACATTTCCTCTCTAAATTGGTCATAATAATTCAATGTAGAAATTGGAGTTTGCATTTGATGTGTTATTGTTTTGATATTAGGTTGACATATATGAAGATAAAGATAATGCTAGGAAGGATGAAATTGCAGCCCTAGGTGGACAAACAGCAACGGGGACTAATGTTTTTAGTGCCTTTTATGACCGATTGAAAGAGGTGACTTTTTTGGCTTTGTAAGTCTATTTGGATGTTGTTGTCATTGCATTAAGTAATATTTGATTTTTGTACAGATTCGGGAGTACCATAGGCGCCATCCGTCAGCTCGAGTTCTTGACACTACTGATGAGTTAGAGCAGTTGCTTGAAGAAGAACCACAGATTGAGTTCAGTGGAGAGGTTAGTTTAGATGTTTGTCATTATCACTTTGTTTGTTGCTATGTTGTCAAAGCGTATAGGCACATTCGAGACACATAGGCCGAGCCTAGGCGTATTATTTAAAAGCGAGGGCTTTTTTCAGCTAGGTGCATACCATTTTTAGGGGTTTTAGACATGTTTTGGCTTGTTTTGGGCTATTTTAGGTTGATTTTCATTCTAGGTTTATCCAGGTTGATTCTAGTCGTATACAGTTTTTTTTTTTTAGCCATCTTTAGCCGGAAAATCCCTTGATTTTGCGCATAAAAGTTCGCTTATCAAGTTGCAGCGCCTAAGGTGCGCTTTTGACAACATAGGTTTGCTGCTAAATTTATTTATTTTTGTGCATTTTATATACTCAAAACTGCTTGATACATGTTCCTGGTATTGAAGTATTCATGATCAATAGTTTATTATCAGTGGACAATGTATTCTGCTTTGTTGATTATTAGTTTTGTCATTACTGTTAAATAAGTGACTTTTGCTTAATAAGGAGGTGCTTTGTGTTTCAGCATAAACAACTATTCTGTTATCAGTATTGTGTATACTGTCTCCAGAGACCTATTCTCATGGTGTTTTTTTCTTCATGTGACTTGTTCTATGTAGGAAGCATACGGACGCTATCTAGACTTGCATGAATTGTACAATGATTACATCAATTCAAAGTTCGGAAAGAAAATTGATTACACTGCTTACCTTGATGTGTTTTCACAACCACAACATATACCCCGGAAACTGAAGATGACAAGGTAATCATTAATTTTAATTTTTTTTTCTATTTGTATTTATATTATTATCATCATCATCATACTCAGTAAATCTCACCAATAGCAAAGCTAAGGTAGGGTTTGAGGAGGGTAAGATGTAGACAGTTTACCTCTACCTCGTAGGAATAGAGAGGCTGCTTCCAGTGTGACTCCCGTCTCGATAGTGGTTTTGCATCAAGCCTTGGACATAAGGCACATAACACTCAGCAATTGAGACAAATGCCGATTAGTGCATGTACCCCATTGTCTTTCGGCTATTAACGCCATCACATGTCTATTTGTATTTATATGTATTATCTTTATCTGTGCTTGCTGTATATTATTTTTGTTTTTTCATCAGAGCTTGATTTGTATTCATCATCTTACATGTCACACATAAGCTTAGTGGTCTTGTATATATCATGTTTTTTTAGAGATTAGAGGCTTTTATTTTAAACGTCTTATATTGTTTTTTAAATGTTTAGGACTGACTTTATTTTGTTTTTCCAGGCAGTACAAGGATTATTTGAGCAAAATGACAGAATATCTGGTGTATTTTCTTGAGCGCACAGAGCCTCTGCAAGATCTTGATAGATTATTTTTAAAGGTACTCGCATGCAACTTATTTGTCCTCTTTTCATAATTCATATATTTTCTTGAGTCCAGTCAAGTTATACGTGTGTATCTGTGTTTGATGTTTCTAAGTTTCCATAGCAAACACATAATGAGTATATGTTTGCAAATTGCAATCATATAAAAAAACTTTGTCTGTTGCTCAAGCATTCTCTTGATTTCTCCAAGTTCTAGTTACGTGGATAGTTATTGGCTTAATATAAAGTTTTAATATAGCTTGAAAGCTAGTGTGCATACTTTTTTCATTTGTTGACATTTCATAAACACTAGTGTTTTAATATGTTTGAAGCAGATCTATGTGGTCTTGTCTATAAGTGGTTAAGTGGGGCCCTAGAGTGGATATATAAACGGGTTATATTTTTTTAAATAAGCTTGAACTATGATTTTTATTAGTTTAAGTAATTATTTTTTATATTTGGAAATGACTAGTTGTCTATAAGTGGAAATATAATGGCTTATTTAAAAACAACATAAAATTATGATAGTTTTTTTAGGTTATGTAAGTATTTAGATGTAAACTCATACAATATTAACTTCTATACATTTACATTTGGATATGGAGGCAGCATTTAAGTGGATATATAAACGGGTTTTTTTTTTTTTGAAATAAGCATGAATTATTATGTATGATGTTTTTTGATTTATATACATATTTAGATATTTAGATGTGAATTGGTACTTCTATATTTGGAAATGACTAGTTTATAACATAGTTATTAAAGGTGCTAGGCGCATAGACCTCGCCTGGGGCCTAGGGGCAAAGCGCATAAAAAGCGAGGGCCTGAGAAAAGAAAAGCAAAGCGCACAACAAAAATAAATAAAAATATTTTATCTATTAGAAAATTAATACTATTCTCCAAATAAAATAAACTAAAGCTATTGTATAACATTAATATCATCTATTTACTACCAACAGTCTTGGTTTTAAAATGCGCGCATGATGCGCGCATAATGCGTGATGCGCATGTCGCGGTGGAAATAGCGCATCAGGTGTAACGATGCGAGACTATTACGTGATGCGGCAGTGATGCGGTGATATCGCATGATGCGAGGCATTGCAATATGCGGTCTGATGCGTGCAACATGTAAAATGAAGGGATTTTTTATTTTGGCTTTGGAGGGAAAATGAAGAGTCACCCTTTTTTTATTTTTTTTATTTTACACAGCTTTACACAGCTGGAAAAAGATACTTTTCTGGAAAATAAGCCTTGGAAATTGGAATTTTGACTTTTGAGTTATGTTAGGTAATAAAATGGCTATTAACGACATGCTCTATATGATGAAAATGAGATTGAAGAAGATATCGGGGAGTATGATGATGAAAGAGATGGACGTTTGGGTGGTACTTCTGATGATTTAATGATAATTGATTAGAAACTAGTAGTTAAGAGTATGTTTACCTTTTAAGTGTTTTGTTATGTCTAAGACTAAGTATGTTTTATTAATGTTTTGTTATTTTAAAGACTAAGTATGTTTATTAATGTTTTGTTATTTTAAAGATTAAGTATGTTTTATAAGTTTGTTATAAGTAGTTTTTATATGTATGATTATTTTATGGTACTTTTATACTAAGAGACGTCCAGTATACGTGATGCGTGCGCATCACGCATTGCGCATCACGCATCAGATTTTTGGACCAAAACTCATCAGAGCGCATTACGCAAACAGTTATAAATATTAGTGTATTAGTATAGAAAAGTAGTTTTTGTTAGATAAAAAGTAGAAATCTAGCTTTAAACTGACCGGAATTTAGAGAATTTGGCCGGAAACTCTCCGGAATTTGTGCCTGGACCATCACCTGGAGAATTAAAGCGCAGTTGCCTCGCCCGCCTGGAAAATGGGCCTAGGCGCAAGAAGCGATGGCTTTTAACAACTATGATTTATAAGTGGTTAAGTGGGCCCTAAGTGAATATAAGCGGGTTTACTTAAAAAAATGATGATAGTTTTTAGGTTATGCAAGTATAAAGATATAAATTGATACACTATTACTTGTATAGTTGTATACGTTTACATTTGGATATTGAGGCCGCACTTTGTGGGATTTTTATTAGCGGACTATAATAGAAAGTTACTCACTTTCTGAATGGGTTGATTTGGTTTGGTTTGGTTTGTGTTTGCTCAAAAAAAGTTTAGCTAAAAGGGGAATGGATCCAGTGCCTTTTAGCTGTACTCTATAAAGGTTTAGCTTACAATTGTATCAATCTGTTAAAATTATTTCTGTAATCATCTTTATCATGTTAGTTATATGCAGGAAATAAAAAATTGAACAAGTGAACCCACCCTAATAATGACATGTTTCAACCTAATCTCATATTCCCATTTTGACTTGTTACCAGACACCTGACCAACCCATCATTTAAATGTAATTTTGAGTAAGTAGAACTCAATTTTGGTTTGAACAATCATAAGGGGTTGGTAAATATAGTGAGTTTATTTATTTGATTTATAATAGAATTATGTGTATGTGGTTCATTGATTTGAAAGAATGCATAAACTTATTCACGAGCCACATTCATTGATTTGAAAACAGGTGACGGCAGAGTTTGAAGAGCAATGGGCTGATGGCAAAGTAGATGGATGGAAAGACGAGGCTCAAGAGAATGGACACGCGACTGATAAAAATACATCAGAACTCGATCTAGAGTACTATAGTACAGTCGATGACCTAGTTACAATTGGCCCTGAAAGGTTAAAGGAGGTAAGCGCATAATAGTTCATTACTTTAGCATGTTTCTTCCAATTTTTATAAGATATCAATCTAAAATTTGTTAAACGGTAATACAGAAGTTTCAATGCTTTGTTAAATTCAACTAATTTCAAATATGTATGTAGGCATTGGGTGCACTGGGATTAAAAACAGGAGGTACCGTTCAACAACGTGCGGAAAGGCTTTTTCTTACCAAGGTATCAATTTTTTCTTTATTTACTGTTCTTACGAAGGGATCTCATACGTCTTGTTTTCTAACCCCTGCAGCACACTCCTCTTGAAAAGCTGGATAAAAAACATTTTGCAAAAGGTATACGCAGGCCCGAACAAAATGGCGCTGTTACTGCTCAACATCTAAATGACGATTTAAAACAGATTGCCCTCATGGAAGTCAAGATAGAGAAGCTTTGCGAGATTTTGTCAGAGGTAAATTTATCAAAAAAGTTTTTATAAATATTTTTTTTGTCTGTGAATCTTTAATGATGGAAGTGACCTATGATTTTTTGTGCAGAAAATAGAGCGAACAAAAGAAAACGTTGAGAAGAAACAAGCTCAGATATACGAGGAAATAGATGCTGAAAGAGAGGATGTAAGTTTGGTTCTTATATGATAACGATAAAAGAATATAATAATACTCATCTTGAGTTTTTTTTGGTTAACTTTTCTAATTTTTAGGAGGAAGTACCCGACATTGAGAGTGATGACGAGGATCAACAAATATATAATCCCTTGAAGTTGCCAATGGGCTGGGATGGAAAACCTATACCTTATTGGCTCTATAAACTTCATGGCCTCGGTCAGGTAATGATTCTTCTTTTTCTTTCTAAAACGGCCCCGTTTCAACCAGTTTTTATTTGGCTCAAAACCTGCTTTGACCCGGGATAGGATCCGATTCTGATTAATAAAGATCGAAACTGAAATTGATACGAAGAAGATGATGATGCAATCGGATCTTACAAACTCGATAGACTAACACCGAAGTGTTCCCAGGGCTACGCCTTCTCTCTAAACCAAGCTAGAGCCTAATAAACTGAATAATACTCTCCCTGCCTCCCTAAGGATTATTGATACCTATTTATAGAAATATAAGTTGCACTTAACCCCCTCCCAAAATAGACAAATGACATTTAGACTAGAAACTAGAACATGATTCCTATCAACCCGTTAATCGACCGTAAGCTTTTTAATATAATTAAACTAGGTTAGAACCTCGTGTATTAGACGGCTTGAATTAGTAAAATTTGGTTTTATTTTGTAATTTTAAGTATGTGTGATCATAATGAAGAGTAAAAGAGGAAAATGAGAATCACAACTCTTAAATTTAGAAAAATAGAAACAAAAAACGGTCAATTTTAAATTTTATTATAAAGGGGAATTGGCCTGTAATAATCCCAACTAGAGGTCATTGGCCATTGACAGTCCCACCTTTGAATATTCCCCCCATCAGTCCCACTTTTCACCTATTTTTCTTACACTGGTCCCCCGTTAAAAAAAAACTTAACGGAGTTAAGCTTTTTTCCAAATTACATACAGATTTTTTAGGGCTTTTGATCAAAACGACGATACTGAGTCCATTGATGTAAAACTTGCCTCGAAATGGTGCTCCAAATGACTTGATTTTTGTTAATTGGAAATTTAAACACCCGAATTGAAGCGTCTTTTCATCATTTGGAGTACCGTTTCGAGGTAAGTTTTACATCAATGGACTCGTATCGTCGTTCTGATCAAAAGCCGTAAAAAACTGTTTGTAATTTGGAAGAAAAACATAACTCCGTTAAGTTTTTTTAACGGGGGACCGGTGTAGGAAAAATAGGTGAAAGGTGGGACTGGTGGGGGGAATATTTAAAGGTGAGACTGTCAATGGCCAAAGACCTCTAGTTGGGATTATTACAGGCCAATTCCCCTATTATAAATTGGTAAAAATTTAAATAATGAAAACATGCAATGTTGATGACAACGAAATATGGAAATGTATTAAAATGTGATAATGAAAAAAGAAATAGGTGAATTTGAAACGGGTAAGGATCCACGTGTAAGTTAAATGGGCATACGGAATTAGGCAGAAAAACAAAAAATAAGGTTGCCTAGAATTGAGCCACGTGTCCCCTAAGATATATATTTATTAGGTATAGAGTTTGGGATTGAGTTAGAGATAGAAATTATATAAAGGTTTAACATGTTTATTCCTATATTGTAGGAAGTAAAAAATAATATATAAATTTAAATTAATATTAGTGAAAAAGATAAACGTGGAGAGTGATTCTGGTAGTGACTTGTGCCATTCTTTGGAATCGTTTATTCTAATAGGGATATTTCTTATGTGAATAATTAATTTTCAGGAGTTTAAGTGCGAGATATGTGGAAACTATAGTTACTGGGGACGAAGAGCCTATGAGCGCCATTTCAAGGAGTTTCGACATCAGTATGGGATGCGTCGTCTTGGTATTCCAAATACTAAAAACTTCAATGAAATTACATCGATTGAGGTATGCCTTTCTTATAACCTTTTAATAGTATCATTTTCTTTTGTGGTGCTATCAGTTTTAGTTACAGCTGTTATGATTTTGTTAACTACTCACAGGAAGCACAACAACTGTGGGAGAGAATTAAAGAGAAGCAAGGCGTGAACAAGTGGCGTCCAGATTTAGAGGAAGAATATGAAGACCGAGAGGGTAATATTTACAACAAAAAGACGTACACTGATCTTCAACGTCAAGGCTTGATATAATAGACGTCGTTTACTGCAAGTAAGTTTTATTATTTGATAGTCATTTACTTGATGAGTGGTTGGATATGGGTTTTGGTTTTTATCTATCAACACATTAAACAGAATGGCATCACTATGTTGAAAATAATTAGATTATTATAGTTGTGTGATACAATATATGTGTATCATGTGACCTACTAATGATAAATTACTTAAACTTTTTCAACTGAAAGAGTTTTAGGTCAATTCGATCCAAGTAAGACCATAGGTAAACCTTTTGACTTGTTAATTAACCTACCCGTCAGTTTTGTTACCTTTGTTGTGCTGTTGTTTGCACCTGTTAATGGTTTCTTGATTTCGTTTGATGACAGGATCATTCTGCACGGAATTTCTGTTTTAGTGTGCGGCTGTAATCACAAGCAGGAGCAAGTTGTTTTTGGTTGATAACGTTAATCTCCTTACTTCGTTGTACTAGTATTGTGATGTTTTAGAGCATAGATGCAATTCAACTGGTTGGCTTCGTTAAGCGCCTAAATTCTTCAGTCACCCAATCCTACATAACAATGTATTTTTCGGGTTTGTTTTGTTATGGATCCGACATCTTATATGAAACTTTTCTGTAGGGTTTTCTTTGTAAATGTGGTCTGATATAAACAGTCCTATATAGGTATGGCAAAATGTGTAGGCTGGTCAAATCAGGTAACGTGTCAAGACGAATCGGGTTATTCAATGGGTCGTTTTAAAGAACATCACTTTGATTAGCTCCAAATAGGTTTTGATAAAGTGGGATCGAATTTAACAAGTCGTTTTAGAAAACTACTGAAACGAGTACACCTGCTAGGGACGTACATGGTGGTTGGTCAACTTGGCGCACCACGGTTAGCTAGGCGCGCCACATTTCTTCTCTAGAAAAGTACTGAAACGAGTACACCTGCTAGGGACATACATAGTGTTCGGTCAAATGGACGTACCACGGTTAATAGGCGCGACACATTTCTATATCTTCTCTGTTGCGTCTTACGGCGACATTTTTCCTAATTCAAAACAGCTGCAAAGGGACAAGATTTTGACGAAGTTAACTTGGTATTATTATTCTTAGTTTTGAAGTTGTAATTTATATAAGAACTAGCATTTTGACCTGTTGAGGGTTCCGAAGAAAGTTGCATCAAAGTGTAGACAAACTGAAAATGCACATAAAAATAATCACGAAAATATATGATATTTGATCAAACTCATTACCAAGAAAAATTTACGTTGAAACGTAAACCAACTCGGATTATACTAAAACGTACTAAAAATTTAGCATGTAAGAAGAGTTAAGTGCCATTTACGTCCTTGTGGTTTGTCCACTTTTACCATTTCAGGCCAAATTTCAAAACTGTACAATTTTCCTCCCAGACATTCTCGAAACGTGCCATTTTAGTCCAAAAAACTAACTCCAGTTAAAAAAAACTCAATTAGCTCAGGGGTAAAATGGTCATTTTACAAAATGGTTTGGAGGTTGGTGCACGGTGGAGGGTATGTAAAACCTCCGAACCACTATGCAAAATGACCATTTTACCCTTGACCCGGTGGTAGGTGGCGGCCACGGTTGTCGGCGGTGGCAAGTGGAGGTGCTGTGGTCGTCTGTGGTGTCGATGGAGGGTGGCGGCGGCAGCAGTGGGTGGCAGTGGTCGGTGGCTGAGGGTGGCAACGACGGTGGGTGGCGGTGGTCGGGGCAGTGGTGGTCGGCGGCAGAGGGTGACGACGGTGGCGGGTGGTGACGACAGCGGATGGTGAGAGGTGGCGGCGACGGGTGGCGGTGGGCGGTGTTGGTGATGAAGGGTGAAAGGGGGAATATAATGAAAACAATACAAGGGGGTGGATGGAATGAATTTGAAGGAATGAAATGTCTTATGTAATGGGTGATTCCATTAACTTGACCAACCAAACACCTTTGGTTTGTGCATTGGAACTTTAATGTGTGGAAAATTGAGCTTGCCCCACAGAGGTGGAGAAATAAACCTTGTGATGGTTTATAAGTAAAATCCTTTACAGGAATGTATTCCTACGTGACAAGTCATACCCACTGGCAGCCAGGAGGGTGCGAGGCACCCAACGCTCACCGGCACGGGACAAGGGCGATGGGCGTAATGTGGCGTTTTAATGACGCACTTTGCACTTCGCACGCTTGGAGCCGTTCGATGTGCAAAAAGTAGTTTAACTAATATTAACTAAATTAACCCTAAACTAGACACTAAGTAATACTCTATACGCTCTAAAACTAAACTACTGACAAACATGTGAACCTATCGACACTAGTAAAGCTAAAGTAAGTCCGGATATCGAACCCACTAGACTCCTATTGAAAACGTGAACTAGACTCGAATACTTATCTACACTACTAATTTTATTTGTTTTTATGTTTTGAGGGGGGGGGGGTCTAACAATTTTAATGAAATTAAATAAAAGATTAACTAACGCGAACTCAGACACGAACTCTAAGTGTAGGTGAAATCAGATGATAAAAGCACCATCTAGGTTTGGAATCCTATTCGTGAATCATAGTTTTTTTTTCTCGGTAATGGTAACTAAGATAGAACCAAGATCTATGATACTAAACTAATAGGAATCCTAAAGGATCCTCGACCTTCTCGAGGTGTTCGTAAAGAACCCTAAAAGCTGTTAAACACACCGGTTAGTCGAATCGCCTCACAACAAATCCAACAATGCTAAAGTACCCAAACGACGTTGTACCTCACAGCGCAACAATCTCAATGCATCCTAGAGTGTAAAGGGGTAATCTAGGAACACTTATTTAGATTTAGGTAGGCAACTATCAAAAGACAATAAAGGAAGACCGACTCACACGCAATCATAACCTAAACCGTCTGGTGACAAAGACAAACCTAACTAATCCTCACCTCACGACTATTATGCTAGGCAGAACACTTAAAACCTTTAAATCCTTAACACAGTTCCTACAAAAATCGTCGACAATTAACCGTAAACTAATCGTAAACACACAATAGGCAACCTAACTAGCATTCATAGATGACAGACGGTCACAAAAACGCAAGTGGAACAATGAATAAGTCTAAAGCAGTATTAAGCATGCATACACATCTGAAATCATGAACAAGACAATTTACTAAAGCATTAAACCATCAATTTATTACCAAAAATTGTTCAAAACCAATTATCAACAAATATTCATCACATAACGTAAGTAGCTACTAAAGTTGTAGCCAACAATCATCTTTGAAACATGAACAGTAGTCATAACAAGTTCAACTAACATGTTTAGAAAACAAAGGAAACGTGAAACTGAATGTTAAATCCCGAGATGTCTTGATCCCGTTTGTTTGCAACCTCGATTCCTAGCTTATTGAATCTCCAAAATCGCCCTATAGCAGCTCTGGTTCGTCCAATGTTCGTAGAAATATGTTTTAAGTTCGTTTTGGGGTTTTAAATATCAAAACTTGATTAACAAACTTCTTTTCCCGTAATTATACCCCCTCGCGTTGCGCGACGGGAAATGGCAAAGCTTGTCGCGCCACACGACAAGGTGTATTTTCACCATTTTTCGTTTCGTTTATTTTCCCGATCAATCGTGACTTGTCCGGAAGCTCGGTTTTCTCCATTTTCTCTTCCTTTTTCTTTCGGACCCCTGCAAAACACAAATGACTAAGTATCTTGCAAAACCAATAACAAAACAACACAAAACTTATCGAAAACTATATAAATTATACATCGGAAATAGATGTATTTTGCAATACATCAAATATCCTCACTTACCTTTTTTTCGTCCCTTAAAAAGAATTATGCTATGGAATTACAATCAGGTTTAAATCTGGTTTCAAAATTTAGCTTACTTCATTTTAAAATCTAATAAGGTGTTAACCGTGACTATAGGTATACATGTCCGCTTAAACCCAAACACCGGTTTCCAGGCCCCTTATCATGTATATTTAGTTCAAGTGGCTCAGTCAACCTAGGGTCTCACACTATGAAAGCCATAGATCATCCTAATCCCGCCTCAAGCTTATAAAACAAAAGGAAGAATCACTGGACTCTTCCTAACCGTCTTATGTAAACACAAAAGAATTTAACATCAAAATTTTCCTCTTTTTTTTTCTCTAGATGGAATTACAATGAGCACTAGATATATTTTTTTATAACTAACTCAGAGGTCGTTTCAACTAGAGTCTGATGGATGGGTTTTGGATTGTGATTTATATGTGTTTAATGTCTAATCTTATGCATATTTGAGTGTTTATATGTGTGGAATTGGATAACTATGAGGAAATGATGTTTTACATGTTAAATACGAAGATTGGATATGTTTTGGAGAATGCATATGGAGAGGAAGTAAAGATATCAAAGCATGATATGATAGAGAATTTAATTACGAAGATGTGGGTGCAAACAGTGAAGAAAACAGAGTTAAAACGAAGAAGTTATGAAGAAAATGAATGAATTACGGTCCTAACGTAGACTACGCTTCGATGATTACGGAAATCAAGTTTAAAGTGCGAAAATTAGGTTTTTGAAGCCATCTTTCATTCTATTCGACTAAGAACGAACTGGAGGGCATTATTGAGGCAATTTTGGGCGATCTTTCACTATTCCATATCTTCCAATCACCTTCTAATCATCAATCATGCAATTCCTCATCAAGATTAAAGATCAAATCAACAACATGAGCGGTTAATTCCTTAATGATCATCTCTCGGGCTAGAGTTTGTGTCAGGAACCGGGTAAACTTGTGTTTACATACTTTTGGATTGGGATTTTTCTATTCTTTTGGTTAGTTTATCTTGATGCTTATTTGTTTTGATTAAACAACATTTGGATTATCTCATACATACGTATTTATTAGTTATTTGGTTTTGTCATCAACAATTGTGATTAATTCTAAGTTAACATTGTCTTTAACCTTTAACCATTTAATTTGGAGTGAATTGCAAGTTTTGTCCTTTATATTTAGGCCATTTTGCAAGTTTTGTCCTTTATGTTTAAATTTGACGAGTTTTGTCCTTTATGTTTGAAAATCAAGCACGTTTTACCATTTGGGGCAAAACGTGCTTGATTTTTAAGGACAAAACGTGCTTGATTTTTTAAACATAAAGGACAAAACGTGTTTGATTTTTAAACATAAAGGACAAAACGTGCTTGATTTTTAAGGCCCAAAGGGTAAAACGTGCTTGATTTTTAAACATAAAGGACAAAACTCGTCAAATTTAAACATAAAGGACAAAACTTGCAAAATGGCCTAAAGATAAAGGACAAAACTTGCAATTCACTCATTTAATTTGTGTGTGTTTGGGAATTCTAGGATTGGCAATTAATTAGGTTACCATTCAATTGCATCAATCTTTCGGTTTTGATCGTGGATCAATGCAATCAAATATATTATCTGTTAGTTATTTATCAAACAAGTAGGTTAACAAATCATGTCTATGTGATTTCCAACTGGTAGTAAGTAGGTATTCAAAGAAATCTTCACCGCTTTTTTTGATCCAGAAATTGAAAGAAGTCTGGACAACAAAATCGTGTTCTCTTATGTTCAGCAGTAAAAGCTAAAGCCCATTCATCAACCATTACTCAAGATCTTGAACAAGCAGCTCAAGAAATGGCTGATATGCACAAAATGCAACATATAAACTATTTCAAACAAGGCATAAAACAAACCCGTTTTATGTACTAATGTTGGAAAAAGTGCGTTTCTTAGTATACTTTTGATTTTCAGGACTAAATGAGCTTAAACGTACAAAAGGAAGAAATTAACGGTAAAAACCACACAAATACAAGAAAGAGGAATTGACACACCATGCCTACCCTCCAAGTTACACCCCGAGACCGAAACAACAATCCAGAAGACAAGCACGAGGCCGTGCCATCAAAACACGGGGCCGTGCCCCACTACAGAATGTGTTTAGAGTCCATGCAGATCAAGACAACCAAAGTAGACAAGAGACACGAGGGCATGTCCCATGAACACAGGGTCGTGGTCAACTCCCAGATATGCAGAATCTCCCAATGGACCCCACACAACTGACCACGGGGCCATGCCTACTGTCACATGGGACCGTGTGTGTATACGAACCGACACTTATCATTAGATGAAGACATAAAAAGAAGGACACGGGGCCGTGCCAAATGGGCACGAGGTCGTGTGAAGGTTCTGATTTCAGCTATAAATAGAGGGGCTTGGTTCACTTCCAACCCATCCCTTGGCAAACAGTTTAGGACCGGACCGAAAATAACCGAGAACCGAACCAAAAATATACCCAACCCGACCGAACCCAAGTACCTAGGTATTTAGATCGGTTCCAACTTTTCATATAAAATCGGGTCGGGTCGGGTCGGGTCGGTTCTCGGTTCTTTTCATGGTGAAACCCGACTTGGACCTATGGGCCGGAACCGACCCTATATTTAGGGTAGTGAATCGGTTCAGAATTTTATGTTTGATCGGTTCTCGGGTCGGGTCGGGTAATGGTCGGGTAGGGTCGGGTTTTTCCTTTTGCTCTCCCCTACATTCCACCACCACTCCAATACCATCATCCACCACATTCCTCCTTTACTCACCTTTAGAGTGTGTATAGTAGTCTCGGGATCCAAGATTGATCGTAAGAGTTCTTTTCAATCAAAGACCATGCTTAGCTAATCTCTTACATCATTTGGCGAAGACAAATCGTTATGTTTTACTTTTTATTTCCAAGCTTTAGCTACTTTTTATTTAAGTTTGTATTAATGACTTTAAGAACTAGTTTTTTTTTATATTGAAAGTGAACTTTACTCTATCATTTCTTCATGTTTTGTTGATTCACTCATTCGTGTCTTTACGGTCTATATAAAGCACGTTTACTGCCTGGAAGGGGGGTTATAAGGGTGGTTTGGGTAAAGTTCTTGACTCGTTCAGTGTATAGATCCTACGAGTACTTGATTCAAGATTATTAGGACCTCTCTTGAGGCAAATAGCATCAAATCGGGGGAAGAAAGAACGACTTGAATCCCTTATAAATAAACTACTATTAAAATTTTAACCCGACCTTGCGGGACTGTATCCCAGCTGACTTAGACCAATATGGCCGAGGGTAGCGTTGCCTCCAAAAAAGGGACATGCCACATTTTGCATTAATAACTTACTTAAATATCGTTCAATAATTCGGCCGTGCGGGAATGATCCCTGCTGGACTCAGACCAATATGACTGAGGGTGGTGTTGCTTCCAAAAGAGGGACATGCCACAATAACTAAGATAATCTCTTAAAAATCCCAAAGTGCGGAAATCATCAAAGGATACGTAAAAGAGGAGTCGGAACCAAGTGATTCTATTTTATTTAAGCTAACTAACATCTTTTCCCAAAATTTGGTTAGATTAGACGTTGACGATATTCCGGTATTAAAAGCTCTGGTATCCTTGGACGACCTCGGTATCTTACCATCACTATACTACGCCAATGATGGGTGCACTTGCCCTAATGTATCGTAGAGAGTGATTGTATTGTATCATGTTCTATAAATTTAAAGCTTGATAACGAGTAAAAGTACTAAAAATTATACCACGCTCGACACACGTCAAGTTTTTGGCACCGTTGCCGGGGACACAAGGATTTTAAGAAAGATTAAAATCAACGGCCTAATCATTTTTAATCTTCTTTATTTTTTCTTTTTAGGTTTTTCTTCTTTTTTTGCATTTTCTTCACTTTCTGTAGGTTTAGCACGTGCCGTGCTTGATCAAACACGGGGCCGTGCCTCACTCTAGTAGCATAATACTCTGTTTTTTGTCAAACAGAAGCTGCAGCACGAGGCCGTGCCTCTCTCCAGTATTTAGAAAATAGAACCGTCTAATCCCGACGGTTAAAACCTCTTCTGACAAATATGGATGTTAATGATTATTTTTACCCCGCCACTCTTACGGTAATGGTGCCAATTATATGGTGGGGCCCATCAAGATTTAGAATGTCCCGTCCTAAATTTTGATCCTCACTACTTAATAGACCCATCGTTTTCCTATGACGATCACGTTAAGATGGGCGGGAGTAAAAAATATAACTACCATCCGCCTGAACACCATCAACCCTCTTTCCTAGAAGACATAACTTCAGATGAGCTGTGTCAGATAGAAAAGAGAATTCTTCAAAAACTCAAAGAAATAGAATCCATGATGAATACAAGATATTGATCAAAGGGTAATCAAGGTGAAGAAGAATCGGCGAATGATTTGATGGAACCACATTTAGGAGAAGACAATACAGAGGCCATCACGAGTGCCGCAACCTCTTGTGAAGACGAAGGCGATAGTCTTCCCTGTATCGACTATATAGTGAAGGACATCTCCCTGGCTTGTGAATCTCATACCAACGACCCTATAGACCAGAGCAAGTTAACTCACACCTTCTTTAACAAGAGCCCAGAATGGACAAATAAAGTTTGGTTCCGCCCACCTAATTATAGTTTAGGTTTCTTCCTTTCCGACAACCACATGCGTTTTTGTATTTAATACAAGAACCTAAGGTACATTCGACACTTCGGTGTTGTCCCAACCAATAAGGAACCTCCTAATATAAACTAATAAAATAAGGTTCCTTAGAAAATCCGGATAAAACTTCATAATCCTGGATGAACATGGGGCCGTGCTTCCTAGGCACGGGGCCGTGTCATTTCTACCCTCCGTCCCATGAGGCGTGTTAGACTAGACACGGGTCGTGCCTTCCTAGTAGGGGTGTGCATGGGTCGGTTTGGGTCGGTTTTTACTATTAACCATAACCATAACCGCTAGTTCGGTTATGGAGTTTTGGTAACCATAACCATAACCAAACTTCGGTTACAGTTAATCGGTTATGAAGTCGGTTATGGTTCGGTTTTGGTTAATTTCGGTTAAGTAACCAAGAAAGGTTTGAAATAAATAGGGTTGTGCACGATTTGAACTTAGCTTGAGCCTATTTTATAAGATAACGGAGACTAAACTTTTTGGTTAAACTACCGATTTAGAGTTCTTTTTAATAAGGTAATTCTCAAACAAAAACAATTATGGCCATAACACCTTAGTTCTTTATCAAAACAAATGACATCTACATCAAGATCATTTTGTTACTAACATACTTTTATATTAGTAAAAACCCTCTATATGGTTTTGTAAAACACAAATCTATTATATAAAGTTAACATCACAACTTCGGTTCGGTTTCGGTTATATTCGGTTAACCAAAGCTTCATAACCATAACCATAACTGATTGAGCGGTTATATAAAGTTTCATAACCATAACCATTGGTTATATTGGTTATCGATTATTAGTGGTTCGGTTATGTTGGTTATGGTTCGGTTATCGGTTATGGTGGTTAATTTGCTCTCCCCTACTTCCTAGGCATGGCCCGTGCTCACTAACAGACAACATTCTATGGCTCATTGCAGTAGGCAAGGGGCCGTGCCTCCCAGACACGCGGCCGTGCTTACGTACTGTCACTTTTTATAAAGTCAGCAACGGGCAGAATGTTTGGACACACCCCAAAGACAAGGATTCTCTCAGATTTTTCACACATACCCAAAAAGGTATGTTTATAAAAAGGTTTCCTTAAACCTTCTTTTCTTTTCCACCTTGGGTCATGGTCTTCTTCTTTAACCTCCATTAAAACTTGAAGCTTCAAGCTTCATTTAATGGAATAAACACATGATTTTCAACCCAAACTCTTACAAAACTAAAACTTTACAACACTATTTTAAGTTATCTACGTTCAGAAATATCAAAACTAAATTTTTTAACTTAAAATAGGAGCTCATGGGTTGAAAATCACAATAGTTGAAGAAGCACGGGTCTGTGCCAATCTGGCACGGGGCTGTGAGACCTATCTGCATGTTCAAACTTTAATGGTTTGTTGTGTTTTACTTAGCATGTCAAGCCAACAAAGTGGAACTTCATCAAACAACTCCCGCAACAGTAGGAAAGCAAAGAGACTTTCACTCGAAGCGACTGTCTGAACTACCTCACATTGGCCGTCTGAACTACCTCACATTGGCCATCGAGAGTAGCTTTCGAGAGATCAAACTTTTGCACCAAAGGTTGAATATCCTAGTAGTTCCCCCAATGGACCCGATTTTCCCTCAAGAAGATTGAAATCTAGCCCAAGAGGTCGTAAACCCAACCGGGTGGGATGAAGTCCTAATGGAACCTCCCATTGACACCTTCCATGAGGTTCCGGTGGTTGTCGCCCCTCCTCTGCAAAAGAACATCGATGATGAGCCCTTCATCTTTCTCCCAAGGGAGATTGAGGAAATGCTCAACGACATATAAAGGAGCATACCCGGACATAACTCTAAGCCCGTATCATCCGAAAATTAGTTTCGGGATTTTATTGTTCCTTCATTGTGCTATCTAGGAAGAGCTATTGTGGTTTAAATCTTTTGTCTTGTAGGAATCTACTAGGAAGTATCTATTAGAATCTAACTTTAGTTTTTATTTTTCATTGTCTTCGTTTGTAATTGGTCAATGGAGGAATTTTAATGAAATGAAGTTGGAAATTTGGTGTTTAAACTTATGGAATGGTTTGGCAAGGTGAAATAACAAAGAATAGGAGCCCTATGCACGTAAAAGGAAGTCACCCGCCTCGAAATCTTCATTTCATTGAGTACAACACGGGGCCGTGTTCGGTGGGCACGCCCCCATGTCTCTTAACTACTGAAACAATTTCGCCACTGGACCTCTCGCACGAGGCCATGCCTATTAGGCACAGGCCCGTGTTCGCACATCAGTAAGTTTTCAAAAATCAACAACACTAACAGTCAGACACGAGCCCGTACCTCCCTAACACCCCCCCCCCCCCCCAGTTTTTGAAAATTGTTGTTTTTAACCCACTTTTACACATTTAATCATTTTCAGTCCATTTTTTGACACATTAAAGACAATGTGTAATTTAAGTGTGTGTGTGTGTGTGTGTGAGGGGGGGGGGACCTTGAATCTTTTGTCCTAAAACAAGCTTTAGCTATAAACCTATAAATAATTTTTCAAAAGAAATAATTAAGCAAGTCCCAAAAATCTTGCTTAAAGTTTATAGTTTGTATTGTTTGTATCAAAGTCACATATAAATAATTTTTTCAAAAGAAAACCAACATTTTTACACCTTTCGCCACTTTCCCAACAACAATCCCTACCCCTAGCCAAAACCTACCCTTTAAAGTCCTCTTCATATTTACAAAGATTATGTCAAAAAAGAGGATGTTTGATTACTTGTCAAGCCTATGGTAGGAGTAAGTTCCACACCCATACCGAACGTTTCACTTATACATCTTCGGTCGAGTGTTGAGTGACCACTTGTGAGGTGTGTGAAATTGTATATAGCTTAATTGAATTTTAAGAGGCATGTTATGCCTAAAGATATTTTTCTTAAAAAGTGTTCTAAATATATCATGTCAAATAGGATTGTAAATATAATAAAATCAAAATAAAAAGAACTTGAATACCCGATACTCTAAGCAAGACCCAAAACTTCTTCTCTACCTCTTCCATTTAGGTGTGTAAGCAATATTAAAGAGTTTTGATTGAGGACAAACAAAGATTCAAGTGTGGGGATATTTGATATACGCAAAACGCAACATATAAATTATATCAAACAAGGAATAAAACCAACTCTTTTTATGTACTAATGGTGGAAAAAGTGAATTTCTTTGTATACTTTTGATTTTCAGGACTAAATGAGCTTAAACGTATAAAAAGAACAAATCAATAGAAAAAAATGATATGCACAAAATGCAACATATAAATCATATCAAATAAGGTATAAAAACAACCCTTTTTAGTACTAATGTTGGAAAAAGTGCGTTTCTTTGTTTACTCTTGATTTTTAGGATTAAAAGAGCTTAAATGAACAAAAGGAACAAATTAACGGCAAAAACCAACATAAATACGAAGGAAAGGAAGTTGACACACTATACCGACCCGCCAAACTTCACCCCAAAGACAAAAAAAAAACAACAAACTAGAGGTCGTGCCAGCTGGGCATGAGGCCGTGCCTCAGTCAAGATTCCTAGAAGATAAAAACAAACAGAAAATGACAAGGGACATGGGGCCGTGTCTCCTAAGCACAGGCCGTGGTCGACTCTCAGATTTGCAAATCTGGGTTCGTACAACATGTACAGAAGACACGGGGTCGTGCCGTTAACACATGAGACCGTGTGTGCAGATGGGCTGACAACAACATTAAACGAATAAAGAGAAGGAGAAGGACACGGGGCCATGCCTGGTGGGCACGGGGCTGTGTGAAGCTACTGTTTCAACTATAAAAGGAGGTGCTTGGCTCACTTGCAACTCATCCCTTGGCAAACCACTTCTCTCACACCTGCCACCACTCCACCACCACTACCACCATCATCCACCACTTTCATCCATCATCCATCCTTAGAGTGTGTGTAGTAGTCTCAGGATCCAAGATCGATAGTAAGAGTTTTTGTCAAACAAAGGCCATGCTTGGCTAATCTCTTACATCACTTAGTGAAGACAAGTTATTTATGTATTACTTTTGATTTCCTAGCTTTGGTAACTTTTTATTTGGGTTTGTATTAATGACTTTAATAACTAGTTTTTTATATTGAATGTGAACTTTATTCAATCATTTCTTCATGTTTTGTTGATTCACTTATTCGTGTCTTTACGGTCTATGTAAAGCACGTTAACTGCCTGAAAGGGGGTTAGAAGGGTGGTTGGGTAAAGTTCTTGCCTCGTTCAGTGTATAGATCCTGCGAGGACCTTATTCAAGCTTATTAGGACTTCCCTTGAGGCAGATAGCATCAAATCAGGGGAAGTAAGAACGACTTGTAATCCCTTATAAATAAACTACTATTAAAACTTTAATATGGCCTTGCAGGACTGTATCCCTGCTGACTCAGACCAATATGGACGAGGGTAGCGTTGCCTCCAAAAGAGAGACATGTCACTTTTTGCATTAATAACTTACTTAATTATCTTTCAATAATCCGGCCTTGCGGGACTGTATGTATCCCTGCTGACTTAGACAAATATGGCTAAGGGTAGCGTTGCCTCCAAAAGCGGTACATGCCACTATAACTAAGATAATCTCTTAAAAAACACAAAGCGCAGAAATCATCAAAGGGTACATAAATGACGAATCAGATCCAAGTGATTTTATCTTGTCTATATGTTCTTTTATTTACTTAGTTTCTTTATTTATTTTTAACAACAAAAATTTTCTATCAATATTTGGTTAGATTAGACGTCGACGATATTCTGGTATTAAAAGCTCTTGTGTCCTTGGTTGACCTCGGTATCTTACCATCACTATACTACGCCAATGATGGGTGCACTTTCCCTAGCGTGTTGTAGAGAGTGATAGTTTTATATCGTGTTTTATAAAGTTAAAGCTTGATAAAACAGTAAAAATGTACTAAAAATACATTAAAAATTCGTACACGCTCCGACACGTCAAAAAACAACACAAATACAAGAAAGAGGAATTGACACACCATACCTACCATCTAAGTTACACCCCAAGACCAAAACAACAATTCAGAAGACAGGCACGTGGCCCTGCCATCAAGACACGGGGTCGTGCCCCACTACAGAATGTGTTCAGAGTCCATGCAGATCAAGACAAACAAAGTAGGCAAGAGACACGGGGTTATGTCCCATGAATACGGGGCCGTGGTCAACTCTCAGATATACAGAATCTCCCAATGGACCCCACAAAGCTGACCATGGGGACGTGCCTACTGTCACACGGGACCGTGTGTGTATGCAAACTGACACTGATCATTAAATGAAGATAGAGAAAGGAGGACACGTGGTCGTGTGGAGGTCTGATTTCAGATATAAATAGAGGGGCTTGGTTCACTTCCAACCCATCCCTTGGCAAACCACTCCTCTCTCACTTATCACCATTCCACCACCACTCCAACACCATCATCCACCACATTCCTCCATTATCCACCTTTAGAGTGTGTGTAGTAGTCTTGGGATCCAAGATTGATAGTAAGAGTTCTTGTCAACCAAAGGCCATGCTTGGCTAATCTCTTACATCACTTGGTGAAGACAAATCTTTATGTATTACTTTTGATTTCCAAGCTTGGACTACTTTTTATTTGGGTTTGTATTAATGACTTTAACAACTAGTTTTTTATATTGAAAGTGAACTTTACTCTATCATTTCTTCATGTTTTGTTGATTCACTCATTAGTGTCTTTACGATCTATATAAAGCGTGTTAACCGCCTGAAAGGGGGTTAGA
>JARYGA010055919.1:0-27139 GCA_030545235.1 Helianthus tuberosus
ATACAAATATTGGAGGTTGGTTTTTATAAATAAATGTGGCTAAATATATATTTAGAATATATATATATATATATATATACAATAAAGACACACATGTGTGATTATGTGTATATTTTGTCTAATAGTTATATTATTTTAGGACTTAAAATAATATAACACATTAAAACGCCAAGAATTACCATCCAAAATATTACCAAAATCCCAAGGAATAAATACACAAGTTACACACATAAATTTGTGAAACCGAACGAAGGAATGTAACTTACAAAATAATCCGGAAAAGACATTTATAAGTATATTTTTGAGTAAATAATATTTTGGACACAAGAAGGAAAAATATGATTTTTCCAATTATTACAAAGTTATATCGTATTTTTGACAAGGAGAAAATATATTATTTTTGGGAAGTAAAAATGTATTTTCTTGGAATTTTTAGAAGATATATGATTTTTGGGAAAGATATGTATTTTCTTGAATACACTTGAAATACATTATTTTTTGGATAAAATAAGTTTATATATATTTTCTAACGTTAGACTTGAAAATATATTATTTTGGAACTACAAATATTTTTGCCAAAAGGAAAAATTATAAATAATTTTTCTAAGTAATACTTCTTGAATATATATTTTGGGAAATATATATTGGTGGATTTTTATTAAGAATAATGTTCCGGAAGTTTAATATAAATTTAAGTATATGAATACTTAATGAACACCATAAAATACGTATTCTCACACGTATAAATACACCCCGGAATACGACACTGATACATGGCCATAAATATACAAATAAACCCATCCTTGGGAAGGAAGTACAAGTATAAATACTTGAGAAGTATTATTGCAAAATATTGTTGAACAATTATTCCAAAAATTTATAAATATAATTTAAAGTTAAAGTATTAATTATTTTGACAATGATTATATAACCTGGAATATTAACAGAAGCGTAAAGAAACGTAACTAAAAAACATTAATACTAAGACATGGCACGACCCGTTCGTCTAATAGACATTAGTACATTGTAGGTAGTCGTGTTTGCTGAAGGAACTTGAGTTATGATTATTGAAGACGCAAGACTGTGAGTTCATGACCCCCCCTTTTTTTTAACTGTTTTCAGTTTTATAACTTCGGGGGTGAAATACATGTTACAAACTGTTTACGAACATTTTATGTGGTATGGTTAGCTAAGGAAGGGTACTGCTTGATCATGTGAGTGGTGGGTATGACACTTAAGGCCATTAATCCTCGTTGTAGGACTGAGGGACATGAGTGATAGATCTATTCGGGTGTAGCGAGCCCCACCCATGCGCACGCCGAATGAGCCATGTGGTGACTATGTCTTATTGACGAAATCTGCTAGGGTTGAGTTTTCCTGCATCACTTCACACATATCAATGGCCTTGCAAACCATTGGTGATCTGTTTTTCCTTGTTGCTTTCATACCGGGATTTATAAACTTACATACATACTTACAGTGATTTCAAAGGTTTACTCATACACACAAACAAACACATGAACTCGCTCAACTTTTGTTGATGTTTTCAAACTACATGTATTTCAGGGAATTAGTAAGTGGATCTGGCGGGCGTTGGAAGTTTTTATGTTGCGTTAGGAATAAAGATGTCATCCATGGTCTTTGAGTTTGGTCAGTGTGTCTTATTCCTGGACGAGACACGTCTTCCAAACCTTGGTGTTATTCAATATCTTTTGATGAGTCCTTAATGAACTCATAAACAATTTGTATGGTTTGTAAAACTTGAATTTGAAGTCTACGTTTCAAAACAATGTTGTTATGTTTTAAACTTATTTAATGGATGACGAATCTATGGTTTTATCATATAGTTTTTGTTATGATTGAATGAAATGGTATTAAGAAAGTCACACCATAATCACGCTTCCGCAAAAGTCAGGGTGTGACAATCGCTGCTTACAACCACCAGGAACCATCCATCGCTGCTTACAACCCTGGCCACCATCACCTGAACCCTCTCACATCCACCATCTCCTGAACCTCTCCCATATACCATTGCCCGAACCCCATTTCACTCACATCTTCTTCTTTGTCTCACCCACCCACCGCACCTCACCACCAATGGCTCACCGGAAAACGTGTGTGGCAGGAGCAGATCTTGAAAACAATTCTAGCCATCAACTGTGACGGTGATAGATGGGGTTGCATCTCTCTTCCAGATCTCAGGCATAGGGTTCCATCTTTCTTCCTGTTCGAACTAATGGTGAAAAGTTATAACGATTCCCAATCTTCGGCCACCAATATTGGTGTTGTTGACGTAGCTGCTCAACCCTAATTGGATCTTGCAGAAGCCTAAGAATTCACCAATCAAACACTGGTTAGGGTTTGAATAATTAACGCAGGGGCCATTTTGTTAATTTTTTTGTTGTCTATAGGTGAATGAATCATTTCAATTTGTAATCCGAAGTTTGAGCGATTGTTTATGGTGGGTTTTAAGGTTTTTGAAAGTGGTGGTGGTGGAGATGGTAGTGGAGATGGCATCGGTGGTGGGCGGTGGTGGTGGCTGATGGTGGTGGCTGATTGTTGTGGTGGAGGTGAGGTGAGGTGGTGATGAGAGTGCCACAACTGCGTCCACATCAGCAAATAATACAATTGTGTGCCACGTCATTGTCCACGTAAGCGAAAACTAACTGGGTTAGAACCCAATTACAAAAGGATCGATGGGGGCCAAAATCTTACAAGTTGTGATTATTATCGGCCAATTGGTAAAACTTTAGATTATTAAAATCCAATAACCCTTAATTTTATTTTCATGATAAAAGAAAGTGCATACATATAATATTGCGTGATGATTAAAAGGTTGATAGTAGTAATAAAACTAATATTCACACTATAAACAATTGGTCTACCATGGATGACTTGATACATGGTTGTGGCATCTTTATGATATCCCTCTCTAGAGCCAAAAAAAACAAGTTCAAACCATCGTGTAATGAAGTTCTTAAAATCTATTTATCGGTTTTTTTTCGGGTAGAAGAACATGTTGGTTCATGTAGGCTTCCGTCTAGCAAATATGACCAAAACTAGCATAAAATTGTTGAAACCGACTAGAATGCTCAAAACCAAAAGCTAATCAACCAAAGTAAGGGGTTGTTTGTTTACCTTTTAATGAGACTCTTAATGGTTCAGACTTTTACTGATTCAGCACTTAATGGTTCAGACTGTTTGTTTCACGAGCAGATGTCTGAATAGTTCAGACATTTGCCTTTGAATGGTTAAGATTTATACAGAGTCTGAATGGTTAAGACCTTTAATCTGAATTGGTCAGACATTTGCCTCTGAACGGTTAAGCAATATACAAGTTCTTAATGGTTCAGACCTCTTACTGGTTCAGCATTTAATGATTCAGACCTCCTACTGGTTCAACATTTAACTATTTAGATGCTGCCAAACAGCCCCTAAGATATATATTTTGGAAAACCGAATTCTAATCTAGAATAAATATACTTATTAATTATCAAAGTTTTCTTATTAAAGTGTTATTATAAAGTATAAGTATGTAAATTTCGCAGAAAAGACGAAGAAACAATGTGGGGTTTAATTTGTAAGACTTGTTTAAACTTTAAAGGATGAAATGATGATGGGAAAGAAGGTGCGCATATTTTAAACATTTATTTTCTTCCTTGCTGGTGCGCATATTTTAAACATTTATTCTCTTTGGATATTTTTACTTTCTTCCTTCTGACTGCGGCATGTCGCCACCTCCACTTTCAGCTTCTAGCAAACTAGGGATGGAAAAAAAACAAGGCAAAACCGATTGGTAAATTCGAAATCCAAAACATTTATGACGGGTGTTCTGGTATGAGATTAATTTTTACTTTTTTTTTCTGGTAAGGAATCTGCTGATACCTGATCTAATTACCCGAAACATATATACTCATTTACTCTAACCATACCCACAAATATATTTTTTTCTTTTGTTTTTATTCTTGGTAATCGGAAGTAAAATGTTAATTCAATGATTTCCGGTTTATATATTCTAATTTCCTTGGGTGATAAAGTTTTATAAAAGTTGGATCGTGAAGAAATCCCAGACATGTAACTTTTAAACAAACAAATATACAAGATAGTCGACGAGTATTGGAACGGGTATGAGACACACTTTTACAATCGGGTATGTGATTGAGATTATCAATACTTGTCAAACCCGTTCTATTGCCTTCCCTAATGCAATCCCTGTAATTTTATCAAAGTAAGCATTTTAATATGTAGTGGACCCAAGAATTTTAGAACCTCCGTCGAGGTCTTTGTATGCGTGTAGAGAATCGATGTCACTCTCCGTATATTAAATAAAAGAAACGAGTATAGAACATTACATACAATAATAGAATTTCTGGCAAACACTTTTTCCGCCACATAAACTAGTTGGATTAGAAATTAGTATTTAATCTTTATTTTTTTCTTTTGAAAAGAAACTAACATAAAGTAGTTGGATTAGAAATTAGTATTTAATCTTTATTTTTCTTTCGAAAAGAAACTATGCTTTAATATCCACCATCTCCCTTGGCTCCTTTGTCACGTCATCCCTCAATTATGTTTCCAACTCGAAACAACTTGTGTTTTAAATAATCTGAGTTCTTTGATGGAGAATCATATACAAATTACTTCATGTTGCGTCATAATTGATTTATTTTGTGCAAATTTACAAGTTTTTCTTTTTGTAATTTCGTTTTATCTTAACTTCAATAGTTGTAAAATGATGTACAAAAAGTTATTTTTGAGTCTGGTTAATTAGCTTCTAATGGATGAGTTAGTTCTTCACAAATGGATATTGGCCTCTAATAATCCCAACTAGACGTCATTGACCATTGGCAGTCCCACCTTTTTTTATTCCCGACAGTCCCACCTTACAACTATTTTTCCTCCACCGGTCCTCATTTAAAAAACTTAACTCTTAAGTTTTCTTCCGAATACAAACTGATGTTTTAGGGATTTTGATCAGAACGGGGATACAAGTCTATTGATGTAAAACTTACCTCGAAACGGTACTACTCCAAACTTGATTTTTGTTAATTGGAAGTTTAAACACCCGAATTGAAGCACCATTTCGTCGTTTGGAGCACAATTTCAAGGTAAGTTTTACATTATTCGACTCGTATCCTCGTTCTAATCAAAAGCCCTAAAATGTCAGTTTGTAATTCGGAAAAAAACTTAACTCCGTTAAGTTTTTTTAACTGAGGACCGATGTAGGAAAAATAGTTGAAAGGTGGGACTGTTAGGGAGAATAAAAAAAGGTTAGAGTGTCAATGACCAATGACGGGCCATTATCCCTTCTACAAATACCTTTTGTATGAAACAATGTTTTTATAAAAAATAAAAAGAAGAAAGACACACACTTTTACTAGATCATTTCTCTCACTTTTTTATGCATAAAAACTTATGTTTACTAAAATTTTAAAATTTTATGCTTATGTCAAATTGTCAATACCCAAGTTTAAGTGTCAGATAGTGTTTTCAACATAAATATGACATGGACTTTGACAACGCATCGCTACACAGCTACAAATAGGATTCGTCTCAATCCTCTTGCACGCATAGCTCTTAGCAAAATAACAAGTTAGAACATATGATAGGACTTCAACAATGTGGTTCGCACCCTTCTCGTTCAAGCCAATCTTATACTTTATTGATGACTCATTTACCATGGGGTGCTACCGACGACATCCAGCTGTCCAGAACACAATCCCTCACATGGTTGTTATGAGCTACGACAATGGGACATCATGCCCACATAGTTGTGATGACCTGCAGTGTCCGTTCACACCATCGGATATGAGGATGTAATAATTGTATTATAACTTCAATATCTAGTGGTTAAAACTTAAAAGCATCGTTGACATTTTACATTGTGTCTCTATTAACAACACAGAATATAAATATATAAATATATAAATCTGAACTTTGAATCCCTTTTGACATTGAAGAATAAAGCCAAATGAATGTTAACTATGGGAAAGAGTTCTAGCTAAAGCCTTTGAAGATCTGAAGAGACAAACAAGACCTAGTAAAAGTTGACTCTTGCTTCAACATACTCTCAAACATTCTGTTTCGGAATGTACGAACCATTACCTTAGAAAAATCGTTGACACAAAACTAACTTTAACATTATTCTATACGGGTCCATTGACCCTCTGGCGATCAAACTTTCAATAAATAAGGGTATCTAACATTCTCTCTTTGTTTAGTTTTATCCCATGTAGATAAGATTTAAATATTTGTTTGTTTAGCGAGTATGGAAGGAACCCATACCATCTATCCTTTCATACGTATATGAACCAACTGATGAAATAATCAAGGCTAGAAGACATGCCAGGAATGCTTATACCTGAATTTATAGCAAGACATACAACTCTTCGCCATCCTTTCTCAATGCTCTTAGTGTGTATTAGATTCATTCCTTGTGCGTAACTGCATATTTTGATCTGTTACTTACTACTGCCGGTTTTAAAGACTTTTGCTGCCTCAAAGCGTTCTTCCTTTAACCCCCTAAGATGGGTGCAGCGATTGAGAGATTAACTGCTTGTTGGACTGTCCTTTCATGCAAGTTTTATCTAAGCCATCTCCCTGATCTTCTTTGATGCTAAATATATCAGCAGCAATGATCTCTATTAAGAAATTTGAAGCTCTCCTGTGTGCTATTCTGTAAATGCAGCATGCAGTTCCTCATCTGAGAGGTTCCCTAAGATTGTAGTACACATCATAAGCTTCTGAGATTAGCTGCATATCGCCATACTCGATTCCATTATAAACCAATTTGACCAAATTTCCTAAACCACCTTCGCCAATGTATGTCACACAAAGTCCACTGCGGGGTACTTTTTTTTTTGAATGGCAAATTTGGATCACTGACGGACCACCAGCAGAACCACCTGATCATATCCATCTCCACTGTGGGGTACTTGAGCTGCTACTTTGAGAACAACGCCTTCCATATACTTACAAGCTTCAACGGACCCACCAGGGCATTAGTGATGATCCATTTCTTGCACCCTCTTCACCACAAGAAGCACCCATCCATATCTTTCTCTCTTCTCTTGCTGTTTTCATACCACTAATTACCACCTTCGTTAATGCAGGAGGCGCCTTTCTCCATGAACGTTTAGACCGTGTCATCAACAGGATCCCCAGCCAGCCTTCACAAGCATGATTATCAAACTGAACGAATGATTTGGCATCATAGAAACCAAAAACTAGCCAGATCTCCTTCTTTTCGAAAACCCACCCATAACAGCAAGGCCTGGAAATCTAGAAATATAACAGTAATCATCAGATAAAACTCCAGAATCAAATAAGACCAGAAACTATTACTGAACCAATTATCCCCAACATTTACCTGTTTGTTATACCAAACAATGAGTGGATTTTTTTTTTCTGGACACGTGTGTTTGTTTGTATATTTATAAGTTATTTATTTACCAAATGAACATGTTATGAGCAAATTAAACATAATTTCAAACGTCTTCACCAAACTAGGTCAATTACATGTGTGACCTACCGATGGAAACGCATAATCAAACACAGGGTATGCATTCAGAATTATGCTAAATTTAATGAACCGATCCAACACGTACTGATGCATAACATATTGGGGTTGGGGATAAAAAAAACAGAGAAATAAGTATCAGGTTTTGATCAAGCGGATCTCGTTGCAGATGAATGGTACATGGAAAAGAAGAAGGGGAATTGAGTGGGTTGAGTTTTGGTTGGGCTCGGTTTAACTTGGTTCGGTTTGGTTCACTTCAGTTCGATTAAACTTTTGGTTGGGCTCGGTTTAACTTGATTCATTTCATAAGGGTTTAACTTTCGTTATAAACAGTTTGGTCAATTTGATTCACAAACTCTTTGAATGTAGGTGGACTTAAGCAAAATTTTAACTAAATTAATACGATTATTATTATATCTTTGTTTGAATAAATTGTTAGCATTTCTTTTAATTTATAAAAAGAATAAACAAAAAATGTGTTATTTATAAAAAAAAATCACAATATAATTTTTCAGACATCTAATATATCATTTGAAAAATGAATTAATATATATAAATATTTTTTTTGATTTCGATTCGGTACCGAAGCATTAGTTTCACAATCACTTACGTTATTTTGGTTTGGTTTTTTTGATTAGTTGATTATTTCTACAAATCCCTATTATATATGAATAATGTTTTATGTAGTTCTATTCTTATTGAGTTTTATATGATTTGTTTGAGTTGGAGATACAATCAATGAGATTTTAATGTATATATCACTTCACTTATCAGAAATAATTATGTATCTCATTTTCTCACATTTAATGAAATTTCGTATATTCTTGTATCAAAGTTTAATCGCTTCAAATCCTATAACATCATACTTATTTTTCAAAGCAATAAATATATCACATTTACGTTATGTAGCCTAAATTAAAAAAAAAAGGAGACATTATTATTATTATTATAATAAAGTAATAAACCCAAACGCCTCAAAAGGCTGCAGCAAAACATTTAAGCAAATCCACAAAGACCGATCGATCAGTTGCACAAAACATGGCCGGCGGAGTTGCTGCTAGTCGTCTCACCGAGGAACGAAAAGCTTGGCGAAAAAATCATCCTTATGTATCTATCTTCTCATTTATTATTTTTATTAACCCTATATACTTACTTAGTTAGTAATGCGATTATATTTATTTATTGTTAATTTTTACATTATTAACTTGATCGACTGTCTGTCTAGGGTTTTGTGGCGAAGCCTGAATCTGTTGGTGATGGCTCCGTCAACATGATGGTCTGGCAATGCATAATCCCGGGGAAGGTTGGGGTAAGTTGCTATAGTCTGTCCTCTTTTTATTTATTTATTTATATATTATTTTTGTGACAAAGAGTGACTGTTATTTTGAAGCTGTGAAAGTTAATTGTTTCACTGCCATTTGAGGGTAAAATGTGAAATCTGTAACATTTGGGACGGGTAGTCGGGTATCGGGATACAAGTGTGCTTGTAAAGTTTCTATGGGTGGGTTGCGGGTCGGGCAATACACGACATGAAAGTATAATATGGTTTTGGGTAGTCGCGTCTAACTTGTTTAATAACAATTTTTTTTGAACGGCGTTTAATAAATAATAACAATAAGGGTTCGGATTTTCGTTGACCTATTTTATTAAATGGGCCGCGTGCAAGATTCCTTGTTTAATTTTTTTTTTTGGACGGCTAGATCACCCGTTTAGGCCTTTGGCCTTTGATCACCCAGGTCACGATTAGGAATCCCACAGTTGGCATATTATTGCTAGTTTGAACCAGTGCCACAGTTCACCTCTTGCAAGATTCGACCTTGAGACCTCCCGGGCAGAAACCCTACATAAGTGGGTAAACCTTCCCACCTCCCCCCTTACCAGTTGGTCTGCGGATCATTGGCGATTCCTTGTTTAATTAATCAGGTTGACTTGCTAACTTGTTTATGACCCGTTTAACCCATTTAATCAACCACCACAATTAACACGTTTACAACTAGATTACTACCCGTCAACCCGTTTGACCTGTTTAGATAAATTGGTTAAACGAGTGGTGCGATTGACACGAATTTTGTTCGTATCGAACATTTTAACCATCCAACCCAACACGGTTGATACCTGCTGACATACTCGACGTGGTACGAAAATGGGTAGGGGACGTATTTGGGTACGAGACCGAGATTATCAAAACCCACACTATATATGGTTCCACTGCCATCCCTAATACCCAAACACTTAGACTTAATTATCAGTCACATGGAAAGACAATGATAAATTATAAAAAGCAATCTTTAACATGTCCAATTGTTTGATCATGGTCCTTTGTGATATGCATGTTGCAGACTGATTGGGAGGGTGGATATTACCCTATTACCCTCAAATTCAGTGAAGATTATCCAAGCAAACCACCAGTCTGTAAATTCCCTCAAGGGTTCTTCCATCCTAATGTTTATTCATCTGGAATGGTTTGTCTATCTATCCTCAGTGAAAGCGGTGTAAGTCCACACCAATGCTTATTAACACACAAACTGTATATTTGTTTGTTTGTTTTTCATTAGTAAAATATTGGTGTCCATATGTTGTTTCAAGGGATGGAGACCAGCAATTACAGTCAAACAAATTCTCGTCGGGATCCAAGACTTGTTGGACACCCCTAATCCCGCCTCTCCGGCCCAAAATGAAGCATATCATTTCTTTGTCAAGGTAATCATGATATGCCTGCTTTGGTGTAAACTGAGTGGTCAGGATGTTAAATGTATTCTCATTCATGCCTGTTTGTGCAGGATTTGGCTGAGTACAAGAGAAGAGTCCGACAGCAGGGCAAGCGTTATCCGCCATCGGACTAGATGTAATTCATGGTAGCTTGATATCATTTGTAGTCCAACTATATTTTTGTGCAGAACCCGTTGTGAGTTGAATTTGTTCTGGCCCGTTACCTGACCCGCCCATTTTGCCAGACTTGCTAAACTTTATCTTGATTTTAATGGCGTGTACTTTGATAATTTCTTGGTTTAAATCGTAAACTACAAACTTTTTAGTCGCCTAGAAGTGTTCATTGGTCAGGAAGAGAAAATAATGTAACCGAAGGCTGTACCGATAACGGGCTCGGTCTCAAATTGGACCATGAGCCAAATACCAACCTGGGTTATTTAATTTAAAAGGTATAAACCTAAAAAAGTTAGGAATTATTATTGCCTTTGCTTAAAAGACATTATGGCAGGGACCATACCTTTTTGTGCTAAGGTTTCATTTGTATCGTTGTATGGCAACTGTCTTTACTTCACACGCAACAAATACGTGCTTGAATATGTTACCCTCATACCGCGTTTACTTTTTTTTATCGATCAACTTGTACGAGGGTAAAACTGATCAAACACATAATTTGTGTAGGAACAATAAGTTGTGTACTTAACCAGACAACACTTGTATCTGCTACAACAGGTCAAATTTTCTTTATTACATAAGCTACTCCTTACAATTATATCATAATAATGATGCTATATAACTACATCCTCTCTGATGTCTTACTGTCTACATAAAACGCAGTAGTCGACTTATATTATAAAAATAAAAATAAATAAGAAGACATTTACGGCCACAGGTCTGGTTTAAATAAAGTCCGAGGAGCTTGAACCCGACTGGTTCGAAGATTCGGTCTTGAAGTAAGCATCGTTACAGTTAATATCATCCAGATCACTTATCACGGGGTAGTTTCCGTTAAGCTGCATATCAGTGACCATTTCGCGCAGTCCTGAAACTTCTCCCTTAAGTCGAGTATTCTCTTGCACCATCTGTTCATGTGTCTCGGTAAACTTATTCATTTTCTCCATAAGTTGTTGGTTTTCATGGCGCAGCCAAACAACCTGTGACCAAAGCTCGTCCAGATGTTTCTGCTTGCGCATACGCGATCTGCGCGCTGACTCTCTGTTAGATATCATCCTCCTCCGCTTTCTCTCGTTGATGAGACTTTGTTGCTGCTCATCTGCTTCATCAGAAGTTGAGTATATCGATGGTAGGCTTATATCTTGAACCAGTGGATTCATATGAAGCTGGTAAAATGGGTTCGCAAGCGCGTTAACATCGAATGGGATGTTTGGTGAATTGCCTAGATTCATGTTTAAATGTGTTGTGTTAAGATTTTGGATTGCAGGAGCTAAGCAGTGGAAGTCTGTGATCTCACTTGCTTGCATGACTGATGACTGTGAATACGAACACGAAACGAATTCGAATTAGAGTGGTGCAAATCTGGCAAGGAATAGGTTTAGATTGGAATTTGGAAACTTGATTGAGGTTGTGGTTGGAAGATGAAGGAGAACATTGGGGACATTATATAGTATGCTAAAAGGTGGAAAAGGGACCCACCACCTGTATAAGTACTCTTGGTCTTGGATGTCCATATGATATACTAATGATACCAATCATGTGTTTCCCCTAGATTATCTTGATTAGTTAGCAGATTTTTAGAAAACTGGTGCAAGAATCTATTGAAGTTACTTAATTGGCTGCAGGGTTATGTACACTCCTCCACCAGTTAGATTAAGACTTTAATGGTTTAGGGAGTTTGATTGGTAGAATGTTTTTGAAAAATTGGATTATGTTAGACAATTTTATTTTTTTATTGATAAAAAGTTAAAAAGAAAATTATACAAATTTATACAGGGAAAAAAACCAAAACAAGCATAGTTGACCTAATAATTTCCAAAATAGATATGATTTTTTTTTTCCAACTTTCCAGATTTGTTTCCACCAATCAACGCGCGGCACCTAAACGACTAGGGATCAGATGTTGACAAGTCTTTACTTTTTGGCACTGAATTTAATGAGTTTGTGAGGATCGCCTCCAACCAACCCCAGTCTGACACGTAGCAACCGACAACTGTAATAGATTGCCAATCCATTTCATTAGCCGGCATTGACACGTCGGATTGCCCGCTAATTAAGCCCCATAAGTATACAAGATAGCCAAGCTGAAAACATGCGCTGACTAAAAAACAATAAACATGTCCGTTTAAATCATACGTGGCCGACTTTCTTAGTGGGTTGTCCACGTGGCACCAGCTGAAATCCTATGTGGCCGATTAGATTAGCCGACTGTCCCACGTGTCACTTTTAGATGATTGGCCGGCTATTATAGCCGTTAGATGCTATGTGTCAGAATGGGGTTGGTTGGAGGTGGTCCCCACGTCTGAGACTCAATAAATAGAATCTCGAAATATTTATATGCTTGGAGTGTTTGACAGTGCTTCAATTTCATAGTTTAATTGGACATGTGCAACAAAAAATTAATGTCAACGACCGATATTCCTTATTTTAATAGTGCATATATAGTTATGATTTCGATACCATACGTATTGAAGCAACATCGATAATCTGAATATAACCACCAAGGTTATTGCCAACCTCTGACATATGAGGGGCCAGGAAGGACAACGCTATATCAAGGACTTGTGTGCAAAGACTTGGTATAGTTTAGAGATACTTAAGGGAAAGGTGGTTCTCTATCAAGTAGAAGGTGTGGAGTGCATGCTCGTAGAAAACTATTCTTATCTTCGGCATCAATGAACCCGGGCCCCAAGGAGTTGATCCCCTAAGCCCTTGGTGTGGCTAACATAAAAACACTCATTATTGTTTTCTTTCTACATTTTCTATATAAACTACATTGTAGTTGTATCCAGTATAATTATTGACACAACACCACCAAAAAATACTTTATATAGGATACAATGTAAAGCTCCACTAAAATTTATATCAAACTGTTAAAAAACAAAACTGTATCTTTATATTTTCCTAAATTAAAGTTCCACTAAAATTTATATCAAACTGTTTAAAAACAAAACTATATCTTTATATTTTTCTAAATATCAAGTATTGCATATTATTATAGAAAAAAGCTAAATTTGTTGTTACATCATCATCGTTATCATTATACTTAGTAAATCCCACCAATAGTAATACTAAGGTAGGGTCTGAAGAGGGTAGATGCAGACAACCTTATCTCTACCCCGTAGGGATAGAGAGGATGTTTCCAGTGAGACCCCCGTCTCGATTATAGTTTTGTATCAAGCCTTGGACCTAAGGCATATAACACTTAAACAATCGGGACAAAGACTGATTGGTGCATGTGCATGTACCCCCGTGTCTTTCAGCTATTAACGCCATCACATGATGCATGATTAACTATTCGTCGCTTTTAACGTTATTTTCACGAAATTAGTAAAACAACGTTAAAGTTATTACCATTTCACTTTTACCCCCGAGGGCCCATACACATACATTATTGATAAATAAACGTTAAATTTGTTGTTACATGAAAAAAGTGAAAACATTAAATTAAATTAAATTCCCTATCGATCTCAATTTGAAAATTTTACTTTTATTCAACTTCAACTCTTTGAATTGGCAAAGACTCATTTTTGTAACATCAATATAAAAGCCCCGGATGTCACGATCATCAACCCTTTGATAAAAAACCTACTTTTGCAAAAACTTGTACCATAATAAAAGAAAATATCATATTCATATACAATTGTCTTTCTGTCATTATGTGATTCAATAACTCAACTAGTAGATATATATTATAACTTATATAAATGATCTTTTGTGTCCTTCAAGAGACACCGATTAGTTTCATAAAAAAATAGTTTCTATTTTGTCTTACTTCCATCCTATATTATTATTGAGCATATATATATATAGGGGATGGTTCAAATGAAAACTACTTTTATTGTGAAAACTCGAAAACTAACTAAAAAAACCTAAAAAACACACATTTTTTTTTATCAAAATCGTAGGTTTTTTTTATATAATTTTTTTTTCATACACATGTGTAAACAGCTGCAAAAAAGCTGCATAAATTGGTATGCAAAAAAAAAAAATGTTATGTTTTTTTTTTGGTTTTTTTAATTAGTTTTCGAGTTTTCACAATAACTAGTGGTTTTCATTTGAACCTTCCTATATATATATATAGAGGAAGGTTAACGTACATTACGGCTTAATGTACATCACGTACGACATGTAATTACGCACGTTCATTTTAAAATCACGCACATTATAACACTCAAAAATCCAAAATCACGCATGTTGAAACACAATAATCACGCATATTAAAAACATTAATCACGGATGTTATAGAACAAATCACGCACGTTGTTGTACGTGAAGTACGTTAAGCCGTAATGTACGATATACTTTATATATATACACATGTGTGTGTAGTCCTGTTATGGTCAAGCGATTGCATGATTGATTCAAGACGTTTTCCTTTGCCTACGTGTGGTTTACGGCTTTTATTGTGGATAGGATTTAAAGCTTAAAGCATGCTCTCATCACTCCCATTGGCACACTTATGGAGACAGAGAGAGGTGGAGATATATATAATTTATTCAAATCTCAATGGGTGAAGACTCAAGAACTCACATTTTAAACAAATGGAATTCAAGAAATCAATCAAGATTAAAGCTGGTTATTTACTCTCCGTCATCACTTTTTCTAACGGCAAAACTCTACAATTTTTTTAATGGACAACAAAATTTTACCCAATACACAAAACGGAACATCCACCATTACAATCATACATCCACACTAGATAAATCAACATTACACCAACTAGAAGGATGGAATCCCATACCCGTTGAGTGTAGTGGCACGAAATAAACAAATGGTTTGCCGACTCTTGATGGCAATCAAGTGAATGGAGACGCACCTGTCTATATATCAATGTATATAGAAGCAGGCCGGCCAGCTAGAAACTGGAAGTTCCAACTTCCAAACAAACAAATACCAATTACAAAATAATGTCACACATAATATATATAATCACACCACTTCTCTCACTCAATATATTTAAACGGGGATCTATTCTTAACCCATAAGAACGACTCCTCTCTAATACAATCCACCATTTGTTGTCAAATCTATTCCTAATCCATAATAACGACTCTTTAATAATGTCATCAATTTGTTGTTTTTTGGTTAAACGGTGTAGAGAATTGAGATCCTGTACAAACAGTGCTAACTGTAAGAACCGTAAAAACAGTTCTGACCCATCGATAATCTAAATAAATGGTTGGTATTAATTACAAATAAAACCCCTATAATTAATAACTAATACTATCAAGTTAGGGGCGTTTTAGCCATTTAGTCATTTTCCATTAAATACTAATTCCACCAAGATTTTTAAACTGAAATAACTTTTATATACTTCATTATTTTTGAAAAAAAAAATATACCATAAAATCAAGTATTTTTTTATCTTTAATATAAGTACCATATTGCTATATATTTTTTAGGCTAAATTACTTTTTGAGTACATATGTTTTCGGGGTTCTCACAACTTTAGTTCAAAATCAAAATTTTAACGCCCTGAGTCACTAAAGGCTAAAGCCACTTTTCTCAACCATATGAGTACAATTTTTTAACTTCGTTTGAATTTTCTGTTAGTTTTTTTTTATAAAAACACTAAAACACCCTTGTATTATTATTATTATTATTATTATTATTATTATTATTATTATTATTATTATTATTATTATTATTATTATTATTATTATTATTATTATTATTATTATTCTCACAAACACTGAACACACACTCTCTCTTCCTTATCTATCTCTCTCAACCACACCACCATCACCGCCGCAACATCACCACTGCACCCGCACCAACGCACCACCACCATCACCATTGCACCTCCATCAACTCTGCCTCAACAACTCCGACCCATCCCACAAATCCCAACCGTTACAACCTTTGACTCCACTTCCATCTCGTATAACCGTTACAACCTCCTATTTCACTTGTTTAATCATCAAGTGTTATAAAAATTGACCTTAGCAGCTAATTAATCAGCGCTAATCGGCTTCCCATGGCCTCGATTTTGCATAACTGGACCAAAGTATAATACTTGCCAATAACAGGTCATCGATCAAAATTAGTTAGGCAGCATTCGAAGTAGAATACACCTGTCCCCTCATCACTCTTTCTCTCTACGAATCAAACGATAGAAACCCTAAACAGAGATCGTGAATTCGAGTGTGTGTTGGTTTAAGGAAAACTGGAAAGATGTTTCAGTTTGGGATGATGATACAGACCTCTAGAAGACACGTTTTCTCTTGTGTAAAACCCTAATTCGAGTATGTGTGGATTTAGGGAAAACATGAAGGGAAACCTTAAACAAGGATCTTGAATTCCAATCTGCAATAGCCATCGTTGGGGTGATGATTCAGACCTCTGAAAGACACATTTTCTTCATGAACATGGGTGTATTGTTGTATGGGGTGGGTGGTGGCTGGCAATTCTTGAACAGGGGTGGATGGTGGTGGGTGGTGGAGGTAAATGAGAGAGTTAGAGAGAGGGATGAGAGAGAGAGAGATTGCAGATCTTTGTGAGTATAAATATATATAAAAAGGAGAAAGAATACCTTTACATAGAGACTTGTACTTTGTGTGTAAATGACTAAATTGCCCTTGTAGTTAACAAATTAGGTGGATGGTGTTAAAAAATTGGACTCAAATGGTTAAGAAAAATGGCTTTATGGACTCAGGGCGTTAAACATTTTGATTTTGGACTCAAGTGCAGGGACTCAAAAAGTAATTTACCCTTTTTTATTTATAAAGATGACTTTTAAAAAGAAAAAAAAAAGGTGTTTCATAATTGTACTAATTATGTGGTTGGAATGTGCTAGTATGAAAATATATTGTATTGATTTAAATCTATATGTAAGTTTTTATTTTGTTGTGTAATTCTTATGTGTTGCTATTTTTTCCTTTTGGGTTGTTGTTGCAAGCCTATTTGGAAATAAACTTGTTTTCTACTAGTTATGTAATAGTATGTGCTATTTACAAAATTAAAACAAAAACATGAAACTGTGCTAGTATGTAACAATATGTGTTGTTTATAAAATAAAAAAAAAATGAAATTACTAGTTATGTAATAGTATCTGTTGTTTACAAAATTAAAAAAATGAAATTGTGCTGATTACGGTGCTGATTATATTGTTATGTTGATTACGGGATGTGCTGATGGTGGTAGTGTGGGATGTTATCGTCGAATGTGCTGACGGTGGTGTTACCGTGCTGATTAAGGTGCTGATGTTGACGATGTGCTAATTACGGTGTTGACGGTGATGCTGATTACGGTGCTGATTCAATAACGAAGAATAGATTAGGAGATTAGGATTTGAATTAATCTTGCATGAATTTAAGGATAATTTAATTATTGTTTTTAATTTGATATAAATAAAAAGGTATAAAAATACTTTTAAATCAATTTTTTAATTGAGGATACATGTCATTAAACTGTTGGTATTATGATTTGTAAAAATATACATGTTTACCGGGGTGTAGGTATATACATGGTTGCAAAAGTCGCTAGACGCTCCCTAGTCGGATTCGGGAGTACTCAGGAAGTACTCGGCTTAGGCGGAGATTACTCGGGGAGTAATTGGCCTGTGAGAAGAGTACTCGTGCCTCGACAGGCTACCTTGTAGCGAGTACTCGGAGAGTACATAGAGCCTAGGCGGGACTTTTACAACCACGGGTATATACAAATGAAACTTATGATGATGACTCTTATGATGATGACTCAGTTGTCACTGTGGCGAGGTGAAGAAGGGACAGACGAGACCATCATGAAAACAAAATAACCTCCCTCTCCGACCGAAATTCAATGCTCTTTTTGGATTCGGTTTCGTTTTAAAAGTATGAATATTTTATTTTTGTCTTTTGGATTAACTTTTGAGCAATATATATTTACATTATTATAACTATTCTGGTGGGTTCTTTGAATTATATATTATTAAAATAATTTGTTTAGTGGTGTATTAACAGGATGCTTTCTTTTATTGATGGAGTAACTAGAAGATACCACATCTTTCGGGTTAATTTACCATTTTTACATGATACCAATAGATAACTCTACTGTGAAGACCTATCATGTAGAAAAAATATTGAGCTACTTATTAGAATGCTTAATGAACATATGCAAATAAGATTAAGATCGAAGGTTTACAATATCATTTAAAAACCATTTGAAGGTTATAGTGAATTAGGATGCTCATTGTTGAGAAAACAAAATATGTTTTGAAGGTTTATAAAAGCAAAATAATAAAGCTAACGAAAATGAAACTCAACGCTAGAGTATAAACTTTTTCGAAAACTTTGATTCTTTAAAACATATCTTAGATTCTCAAAGTGTAAACCGAACCTTGGATACACGACTTAATCGTAGTAAAGTTTTGGAAAATGTAGGGAAGTGATTTTTGATCATGTGTGTATCATAGTGTTTTACGAAACAAAATATTGAGTAAACGATCAAACCAGTCCTGTGTGAATAACATAGCATTGACGACATCACATTACATAATTAACAAAACGTGACCAAACTTTATAAATAACTATGGGGCATGCATATCCAAATGTATCGTAATAAGGGTTTGGTCCTCAAGACCATCCGCAATCCACCATAACATAATATCCTGAAACTGATCCATGTTCATTCTAACATAAATAAAGGTGTATGTGCTCTCTAAGCACATATGGGGAGATAGGTAGGATTACCACACCTTAACAAACGTTATCAAGGCATTGGTGTCCGTACAACGGATTTAGAATAGAAGTTGACAGGTAGCGCAGGTTATTTTTTTATTCGGGAGTAGCCAATACATATAAAAAGAAAAAGAAAAAAAACTCTAAAAATGTACTTTAGCAAGAAAATTGAGGAGTAATACAGGCGGCCCCTCAACATAAGCGAGATCCTCCCTTATTTGTGTAATAATGGATGGCCTATGATACATTAAAGGTAGGTGCAGGGCCGGTGATGAGGGTGTGCGGGGAGGAGCACCGCACAGAGCCCGTGATTTCGAGGGGCACATGTTTTTTTTTTTTTTTTTTATAAAAAATCCAACATATATATGTTAATTTTTTTTTCAAATAGTATACTCATACCAACTCTTAGTAGTCTCATTTACAAAACAATTTTTATGGTTTAAAGTTAATCCATTGACATTAGATTTAGTAAGCTCAATACCCAATTGATTTTAAAAATTGATAATAATAAAACAATTTAGAAATTTTGGACGGCTATTTCCTGGATATTGAAATAACGCAGGCACATAACAACCCATCGATGCAAGCATCGAACAGAAGGTGATGAGGGTGTGCGTGGAGGACCACCGCACAGAGCACTTGATTTCGAGGGGCACGTGTTTTTTTTTAAATCCGATATATATATGTTATTTTTTTTCAAATAGTATACTCATACCAACTCTAAGTAGTCTCATTTACAAAACAGTTTTTATGGTTTAAAGTTAATCCATTAACATTAGGTTTAGTAAACCCAATAAGCAATTGATTTTAAAAATTGATAATAATAAACAGTTTAGAAATCTTGGACAACAATTTCCTGGATATTGAAACGACGCAGGCACAGAACAACCCATCGACGCAGGCATCGAAAAGAAGCAAAGAACAAGCAACAGAAGTACAGAACAAGGCATCGAACAGAAACAGTGAAGTACGAACAGAACAACCCATCGGCAATTGCTCCGTGATTTCGAGGGGCCCTAAACATCGAATAATAACAAGAACAGAACATCGAAGGGAAGAGGTTTAGTGTTGTTATTTTGTTAGTTTTTGATATTCTGAGTATTGATTATTAATTTATAATTTTATATCGCTCAGTTATAACTTATGAGTCAACTTTATCATCTATTACAAAAAAATGTTGGTGACAATGCACTACGAATAAAGGCCACGTATTGTTTTATTGGTTTGAGACACGAAGTTAAATTGTGAAAAGCTGTTTTTAGTTTGCAATTAAATTAATGTATTAATATAGTGATTAGCAAGCGAAAGCAGGTTAATTTCTGAAAATTTACGATTGATAATTTATTGAAAATTTAGTGTTGTTAATTTTCGTTAAGTGTGAAAACTTTGTTAGAAACTTTGTGGAAATTTCTGAAAATTAAGTGTTGTTAATTGTCGGTTATTTAGGCGTTAATGGCTCCTAAACAAACATCCAGATGGCAAAAACGTCAAAAGAGGAAACGAGTTGAAGAATTGGTGAAGTCTCAAACCGGTGTTATACAAAATTTTTTGGCCCCTAATCCGCCTATTAGTTACTACGGTATGTAACTCAATCGAATACTGTGATTTTGTCATTTTTGTAGTTGCATTGTTTATCGAATACTACGATTTTGTCATTTTTGTAGTTGCATTGTTTATCGAATACTAAGATTTTGTCATTTTCATAATTGCATTGTCTATCCTTAAGGCATAAGGGTACATTTCTTTGAGCTCGAACAGGATACATGAATTCTCAGAGACGCATCTGGGTAGGTGTACCTTAGGTATCGAGGCTTGTGATAGAATAAATACATGACACATGTACCTATCTCATGAAAATGCCTATGGAACCTCTGAAGGTAGGTGTATCTTATGTGTGCAAATGAGCCGAGTGTAAAGAGTTTTACGTGCCAGGTTTGAGCTCAGACTCGATAAATATACTATGTTTATTTTAGACTCAAGGTCGGTTCGGGCTCGATAATGCTATACTTGTTTTGAGCTTTTTCACGAACCACTCGACTTTTTTGCACCCCTTGCTACATGTATCGGTACCAAGTTTTATTGATTTCGGTATTCGGTACTTTTCGTATCAGTGCGGGTATGGGTAAAAAACGGTACTGGTACCAAAGTTTATATAAAATCTAAAAAGTCTTTATGGAATGCATTTATTTTTTCGTATTATGGTATTCATATCGATTTTACCTATTTGGTACATATATTGTATTACTACTTGTACCGATTTTAACTTATTTGGTAACCATACTATATTGGTACTCGTACCAATTTTACCTATTTGATACCAATGCTAGTCCTCAAAAGACAAAAGAAAGAACAAAGTGACACCAAATCGAGTAGTGTACCAAAATACCGGTACCAATATCCGTATTTTACCATAATATTTAGTGTGGTGTTCGGTACCCAGTTTTTTTTTTCAGATTCGGCATCGGTATGGGTATAGGTACTGTACTGATCATGTCCTAATGCGGAGTCACCTAGGGACCACACAAACAAACTAGTAACAAATGTTAACCAACTAATAGACTGTGTTGTCGTTCACGTGAAATGTGAAAAAAAGTGCACCACGTAGGCTTTGAGAGCGTTCACATTTCACACCCACATTGTGGTGGTGTGAAATATGTGTCTGTTTTCAATCATTGTTTAATTATTTGATTTAATTATTAAAATATTCAATAGAGTAAATTGCCAAAATCGTCTCTAAGATTTAGGGTTGTTTGCCAGTTTCATCCAAAACGACTTGTTTGTGCCATACTGCCATTCACTTTTGGTGCTTTTTCCATTTACATCCAAATGTCTAACATGTTTAAAAAGTGCCGTTTAATGAGAGGTTTTTTGAATTTCACATTCTAAATTTCACCTAATAATTTAAACAGCCTTATCCTCTTTCTCCCCCATTCTTCTCCACACAAAACCCTAACCCATTCTTCCCGTCCTATGATGTGCTCTAGTGTGTACAGGACCCTCCACACCATCGGCATAGCCTGGATATAGCAAAGGCCGGTAAGTGTGAAGAATCCCTGTGTGAAAACAGGGAAGGGATAGGTGAACCCTATCTGGAAAGGGGCAACAGGGAAGGTGATCCAAGTGTCGGATATGCAATCACTCTTGGTTGAAAAATCAAAGGGTCTGAATATGGTGCCATCAGGAAAGCAGGATCGGAACTGATCAACTTCAGGATCAGTGAATCTAAAAAGCTTGAAGGGTTTTTGGTTAAACCCTGACTCTTCAATGGGCTGTTGTGATCGGGATTCTTGGCAGAGGAGGAACGAGTATTCATCTTCGTCATGATTTTTTAGAAAACAGAGGATCGAAAATCGGAAGATTATAGAGAAGAGAGAAGGAATTACCTGCTGGGATCTTCGAATGTGGATTTAAAGGAGTGGGTCTCGAATATAAATGCAGGATTTGATCCTTATCTCTAACCTATTTATAATGATTATGGTTGCTAGTGATGACTGACGATGACATCAGCACTGTAACGGCTATATCCATAAGCAACGACTAGTCCGAAAATCATTCAAACATGACTATCCAATTGGATATTAATTAATCTTGTTTGGGGGTAATTGTTAGGGATAGAATTTTATAGCTTATGGATCACGGATCCTCAAGTGTAGCTTGGATCACGGATCCTAAGTTCAGTTTGAATTAAGGATCCTCAGAAGATGCTGCAAGGATAAGGATCCAGGATCCTCATTATTATCCTAAACTAACAATTGTTTCCATCATGTTTTAACTTGTTTTGCAGGTGTATTTGAATGAGACTTGGTCCAACTGATATTCCAGGGGAATATGCTTGGTATTTTTGCACGTGCATGACCTCCATTACCGTTGTGATGATCGTGGGGAAGCTAGCACCATTTTCGGATAGTTTGTTATCATAGATAGTTTCTAATTTTAAAGGGGATACAAGCTTGATTTAGATATAGATAGCAACACATATACACAACACTCTCGAACTCTCTGCATTCACTTGGCGATTATACACTTACACACTAGCAATCATTGTACCAAGCTTGATATCATCCCAAGTTGTAAACCTTGTTTATCTAATATTGTTGGTGATCGGTAGTTTCCATCACCCGAGGTTTTTTCTGCCCGAGATCATTCATTGATCAAGGGCTTTTTCCTCGTACAAATCCTTGTGTTCATCATTCATTTCATTTATTTGTCGTTCACATATTTGTCCAATTAATCAAGCATCATACTTTACAAAAATCAGATTTGGTTACATTATCCTTGTGTGATTTTTGAACAAAAAAGTTCGTTATACGCCGACTCGAAAAATTCAACCGTCTCATTGTCGGAAGACGATTGGCTACTGTTTTGGTCAAAAATCAAGCAAAGATAATGCAACCAAATCTTTTGTTGTGAGGTGTGATGCTTGAATCAATGAACAATATTAAGGATCACTCGGAAATGTAATGAACAAGTGACACAAGATTTATACGAGGAAAGAGCCCTTGATCAAGAGTTGATCTCCGACATAAAAAACCTCGAGTGATGGAAACTACCGATCACCAACTAAGATTAAACAAAAGTAGTTTACAACTCGGGATGATAACAAGCTTGTTACAAGGATCACTAGTGTGTAATGTGCAAAAAAGTGTATGAAATCGCCAAGTATTGCTTGAGAGCTGACTGAGAACTGTTACGATTGTTTATGGTTTTTGCTAAAATTAGCTAGGTGTTTTCTATCAAGCTTGTTATCCCCATTTAAATTAGAAATAACTAAGTTAACAAACTATCCGATAATCATGCAAGCTCCGCACGATCTCCTCAACGTCTATAATGGTCAAACACGTGCGGAATCTTTAGAGAATATGCTCCAGGAATTTCGGCGAGACCTGGTCCATGCCTTTGATCCTGCAAAACAAGTTTACGTACAAGGAAGACAATTGTTAGTAGTAGGATAACAACAGTGATCCTGGATCCTGATCCTGCGACACCTGCTGAGGATCCTTAACTCAAACAGAATTGAGGATCCATGATCCTAGTAGCACTTGAGGACCCGTGATCCTTAGGATTTAGAAAATCCTCCCCTAACAATTGCCCCCAAAATATAAGGAGTAAAGTGTAAATTGTCGAGTTATATTTTCTTGATATTATCCGCAACAAACTAATGGATATATAGCCGTTATAATTGAACTATCCATTGCAGATCTTACGTCATTTGAAGAGACATCCCTGCAAATCATGATTATAAATTGAAGTTAGAGATAAGGATCAATGTGCATTTAAATTCGAGCAAGACTCCCTTTAAATCCACATTCGAAGACCAAGCAGGTATCTTTCTCTTCTCCCTTTCTTTTCATCTTATTGTTGCTCTGTTCTTTTTCTTTAAAATCCCCGAATCACAATGAAGCTAAGATTATCTCCTGCTAAGGATCATCGAAAAGACAGTCCTTTAAAAAGCCAAGGGATCATCGAAGACTCTCCGAAGGAACGTTGCTGCTTTACTGATCCTGAGATTGACAGGATCCGTCATTGCTTTCCGGCGAGCACTGTTTTCAAACCTTTTGACCCTACCGTCCGGATTGATTTTGTCTCTGAAACATGGATTGCATTTCCAGTTACCCCTTTCTTGATAGGATACTCCTATCCTTTTCCTGACTTTACCCAATCTTTCTTCTCCCTTACCGGCATATCCTATATCCAGGCTATGCCAATGATGTGGAGGGTTCTGTTTACCCTGGAGAGGATCAATGAGCAAGAGGATATAGATTTAGGAATGTCAGAGTTGTCTGAACTATACAACCTTGTGAGCCATGGTTCACACCGCTTTCTATTCAAACATAAACCCGGTGAACCTCATCCAATCCTGAAAACCACCAAGAACGATAACAAATGGAAGAAACGTTTTTTCTTCGTCAGGAGGGATTCTATCCCTAATGGGAAGGATCTTCCAAGAAAATGGACCACTCATGGTAGGATAGAGGATCCTTATAGAAGGATCATAGGATACCCTGTTTTTGCTGAGGATCACTAACCCCTTTGTTTCTATTTTGCAGCTATTTATGTTTCACACATCATTACATCACCTGCAACGGAGGAAAGGCTTGTTGCTTTCTGGAGTCTTGATCCTGCTATAAGATCATTCCAAGCAAGTACTAAGGATTCTCAAGAAGTATCCTCAGGCTCTGTCACAATGTCAAGTAAGTATCCATGTCTGTATATAATTAAATGTTAAAATATAAATAAAACAAGAATACTTATCTGTTGTTTTGGATTGACAGGTGCTGGAAAATCTTCAAGGTCTGCTTCCCGCTTCAGTGTCACCAATCTTACTACTGTTGGTCCCAGGTCTGGGAAGAAGAAGACGGCTGCCAGCCCAAGTGCTGTGGTTCCAAGGCCTACCACCTCCAAGGGGGGAAAGAAAAGAAAGGCCTCCGAGGCTGACAATCTTGAAGGCTTGCCCCTAATCCGCCACCAGTTCCAAGAGTACTTTGCTAATGTAAGGATCACTTACTATGCTTGATTATCCTGCCTATTTGAGGATCACGTGATCCTGAACTTAACCTTGTCTTCTTTGCAGAAATTTGTTGAGGTTGAAATGCTGTTTGATGCATATGTTGAGGAGGCGGAACAAAAGCACCAGGAGTTCCAAAAGTTCTTCCTGGCCAAGGATCAAACAATCTCCTCCCTTGAAAAGGACCTCAATCTGGCGAAGAAGCAGGTGGTCATGGCCCAGATAGATGCTGATAAAGAAAAGGCTGAGCTGTTGGCGGATGCTAAAATTTCTGCCGCCATCACCATGTATAAGATCAAGCTTCAAATGGCTCAGGAGGCTGAGGATCCTGACTTCGACAGGACCACTTGCGACAAGGATGAAGAGGAGGCTACCGAGGTCTTGGCAATCGAAGCAAGTGGCAGTGGGAAGGATCAGGCTGGTGGTGATGCAGTCAAGGTTTGAGCTGCTGAAATGGGCGATGATGGATATTTCTAGACGCGGCCGGAGCCCATTTTTTAGGATTTGGTAGTGGTTTTTTGGTTATGGTGTTTTGAAACAATGTTGGGTTGTAATTTGAACAATAGTTTTTAGGATTATGGATCAAGGATCCTTAGACAATAGGTAGGATAATAGGTGGTGGAGGGATCCTCTGTTTGGGGGATGAAACCACTTGTTATCCTGCCATCTTATATTTCCTGCACTACAAAGACCTATTAACAATGGACACCCTTTACCTACCCCAGCGGACGGGCCACGTATTGCTGGTAGATGCTTGGGGTAGGTAATTTTGACAACCGTTGAAGGGTTAACTTTTGTGAATAAAATAACTTCAACTTTTTGGCTATTTCCCGTGTTGTTATCTTTATGAATTCTTTATTTTCAACTGTTGTTACGTACTTTGTTTGAACTTGTAAGTAAAGAATAAAGGTTTAGTAAATCATGTTTAAAAGTTTTCGGATATGATCAAGGATCAAATATCCTATAGTTGATAAATTCAGAATAGTTATGTAACTTAAGGATCATTAGTTCTGTTGTCAAAGGATAAGGGTCACTTAGATGAATAATGAATAAAATCAAAGTGATTAAGGATCATACCTGAGAATCCAAGTTTGGATCCTAACCCTTTAACATTCATAATCAGGATAACCAAAAGACAAACCTTAGTAAAAGGTAAGGATCAGGGATCCTTAGCTTTTTAACTTCGAAAGCCTTAAACAGAATATAACTTGGGACTAAGCCAATATAAGAGAAAAGTTAGTAACTGGGGACAAGCCCAAAAATTCTAGGGACAAGCCCAAAGGATAACTGGGGACAAGCCCAAAGGATAACTGGGGACAAGCCCAAAGGATCGTGTGTAAACTGGAGTATGGCCCTCACTGGCGACTATCCAAACTTAGTGACATGAAAATGCCAAAACCTTAGCTAACGCGAAAACGTTAGAAACCTTAGGAACGGATGTATGGTACGTCTACCATTATACGTAGGATCCCGGATACAGCCAGTACAATGAAATTGTCAGCCCCTAAAGAGAGTACTGGTCCCACTGCCATGAACTGTACCAGGATCATTATGCGCTGCTGGCGATACTGGGGA
>JARYGA010055920.1:0-27010 GCA_030545235.1 Helianthus tuberosus
TGCACACTTAGCAAACATAATCAAATTCACAAGAATTTTACCCAACCCATTTTACCCTTTGCCTTTATTTATTCATTTAACCCACTACTAAAGCAATAAAAACTAACTCCTACAACGGAGGGGTGTACGTATAACGGAAAATGACACACCCCTCAAACATGAAATAATGATAAAAAGACGAGATGGGTAGCGGGACTAAAACCTGTCACTGGATCCCGAAGGATCGGCGTCGTCCCGGCGATCAAATCTAGATCTGCGTGAAAAGCGCGGCGGCGGATACGTGTATGGATTGTTGAGTGAGCCCGGGATATGCTGCTGCGAACCAAACAACCAGTCGAAGCTGCGACGGGTCTTCTCATACATGTCTTCCATGAAGTTCCCCTGCCTATGTTGTTCTGTGCGTATCAAACCCACATCTCGCCTCACCTCCTCCTGGTCTAAGGCAAGTCCTTCCATACGCCTACAAAGATCCATCGATGACGGCTCGTAAGGATCGTAAGCACCATGCTCATAACCACCACCACCATATCCGCCATACACGTGCTCCCAGTTTGGGCTATCGAAACCGTGGCCCATCTGTCCAATCTGCATGTGGGGGTCCGCTCCCCCAGCCGCCCCCTCCTGCCCATGAACTGGAATATCGTGCATGTGTACGTCATGATCGCCACCATCACCCCCATCACCACCATCATCATCACCCTCATCAGCTATAGGTAGCGGGTCCCAAATCCTTCCCAATTTGTCCACAAGCTTCGGGATACCGTCCACCTTCCGGGTCAAATGCATAGAGTTCAACTGTTACAGATCGAGAAGGCCATAGTCACAAGCTTCGGTCAAATTATCTAACCGAACTCTATAGAATTTGGCGAGTTTTGTGGCAAAGGCCCCTCCGCAGATTCGTGACATGGAAGTCGAGCCAGCACCTCGAATAAGTGACTCTGCAACGCTGACTGCCAAGTTGCAATTTGAGCCGGAAATAATGCAATAAAGGTGAAAAATGTCGCAGGTGGTGATATTGCCCGTGCTGTCACCCCGACCTCCCATGACGTGGAAGATAGCGCGCTCAATGACTCGGTGAAGTGGGTTAAGGATCCTTGTGGCACGATCGTGCGTATCAGTTAATCGCTCAAATCGCTTGAATTTGTTTCCGGAGATCGGTCAGGCACAAGGGTACCGTAGGGTGGCACGACCGTGATTCTCGGAAAACGTTCAAATGAGCCGGAATCCGGCCAAGCACGAGAGTGCCGTGGGGTGGCACGACCGTGCGACTGGGGTATAAAAACGCTGAACTTTATAATTTCCCTAGAAATCTTCATAAACTTGCTGATTACAAGTCAAGCATGGTAGTACCGTCAGGTGGCACGACCGTGCAATTTCGTCCAGTTCCATATTTTTTGTTTGTTTTTGGCTGCTGATTAATCTTGTTTCAATCTTGCAGATGGACCACCCGTACTTGCAGTTTCGCAACAATGCCAGCGAAGGGTATTGTATCGCGAAGGCGGAAAGGTTGTGGGCTAGACGACACTTGATTGAGCCCATGAGGAGATTACAGATGGTTGACTTGGACTTGCTCTGACAATCCGAGCGGTTTGATGATCTTATGACGCCTCCTTGGTCCCGCCTTTTCAAGATAGCGGAGCCCCAGTATGTGGAGCTGGTGATCGAGTTTTTTGCATCTTTCCGATTCACTTTCCCTTGCCCGGACATATACGACAAGAATGTTGGCGTAAAACTCCGCTTGGGCAAGAATTGGCATCATCAATCGATCAGTCGATTCGGTGTAGTGTTAGGGTTGTATGAGGATGATGAGATAGACTCGGACTTGTTTCATGGTAGTTTGCAGGATTAGGAGCCAAACGCAGACAAAGCAGCCTTCTGGAATGAATTCACTGTACCGGGTCGGGTATGGGACCTTCGGACAGCCAAGGCAACATGGATCCTTGACCCACTTCACCGAGTCATTGAGCGCGCTATCTTCCACGTCATGGGAGGTCGGGGTGACAGCACGGGCAATATAACCACCTGCGACCTTTTTCACCTTTATTGCATTATTTCCGGCTCAAATTGCAACTTAGCGGTCAACGTTGCAGAGTCACTTATTCGAGGTGTTGGCTCGACTCCCACGTCACGAATATGCGGAGGGGCCTTTGCCACCAAACTTGCCAGATTCTATAGAGTTCGGTTAGACAATTTGACCGAAGCTTGTGACTATGGCCTTCTCGATCTGCAACTTTTGAACTCTATGCATTTGACCCGGAAGGTGGACGGTATCCTGAAGCTTGTGGACAAATTGGGAAGGATTTGGGACCCGCTACCTGTAGCTAATGAGGGTAATGATGATAGTGGTGATGGGGGTGATGGTGGCGATAATAACGTACACATGCACGATATTCCAGTTCATGGGCAGGAGGGGGCCGCTGGGGGAGATGAGCCACGGTTTCGATAGCCCAAACTGTGAGCACGTGTATGGTGGATATGGTGGTGGCGGTTATGAGCATGGTGCTTACGGTCCTTACGAGCCGTCATCGATGGATCTTTGGAGGAGTATGGACGAACTTGCCTTAGACCAGGAGGAGGTGAGGCGAGATGTAGATTTGATAAGCGCGGAACAACATAGGCAGGGGAACTTCATGGAAGACATGTATGAGCAGACCCGTCGCAGCTTTGACTGGTTGTTTGGTTCGCAGCAGCATATCGCTGGCTCACTCAACAATCCATACACGCAGCCGCCGCCGCGTTTTTCACGCAGATCTAGATTTGATCGCCGGGACGACGCCGGTCCTTCGGGATCCGGTGACAGGTTTTAGTCCCGCTACCCATCTCGTCTTTTTATCATTATTTCGTGTTTGAGTGGTGTGCCATTTTCCGTTGTACGTACACCCCTCCATCGTAGGTGTTAGTTTTTATTGCTTTAGTAGTGGGTTAAATGAATAAATAAAGGCAAAGGGTAAAATGGGTTGGGTAAAATTCTTGTGAATTTGATCATGTTTGCTAAGTGTGCAATGTTGGCTCAATGAGCATGTTGATTTCATTGGAAATCAATACCGTCCTGAGAATAATCCCTACAGCAACACCTATAATCTGGGGTGGAAGAATCACCTAAATTTCAGTTGGAAGCCTGACGCTTCTAACCAGCATCCACCCGGATTTGCTCCACGTCCCACAACTCCAGCTCATGGAGCATATGGTCCACCTCGACCTCAGCAGACACCTCCCTCTAGCGAACCTAGTGTGCATGATATGCTTAGTCAGATCTTAGCCGGTCAAAACACTCAAAAGGTCGAGAATGAAAAGCGTTTTAGGGAGTATGACGGTTGTTTTACGAGGCACGAGAGTGAGTTGAGAAGCCAAAAGGCTTCCATGCAGGCCATTGAGAACCAAGTTGGCCAGATTGCCAAGATGTTGTCTGAGAGACAACAGGGGGGCCTTCCGAGCAACACAGAGCCTAACCCAAATGCTACTGCGAAGGTCATCACGTTGAGAAGCGGCAAGACCGCTCAGCCCATCCCTCCGGTTGTTCCAGCAAAGCCGGTTGATGATGAGATTTATGAATAGCACGACCGTGCCGTACAGTGGCACCCTCGTGCATGACGGAAAATCGCTCAAATCACCCCCCAAACCCCGATTTTTTCACATTTTTCTTAGGGGTTTTGTAAATCGGTCCATTGTAGTTCAAAGCAACACAAAAAACACGAAAACCGGGCTTGAATCGGGTGATCTAGACCAAGCCCTAAAAACTTAAAGAAAACTAGCATGAAGAACATAACAACTAAATCATTAAAAACTAACAAGGAAAAGGTTGAATTCGTTCCTGGAATACTTGTTGGGATGAAAAAAAATTCTTGGAGGAAGCTAGGAGATGCAGAGGATTCGTGAGTGCTTTGAATGGGTTCAATGGAGAAAATGAAGTTATGAAGAAGAGGAGTTGGGTGGTTGAGTTTATTAATTTGGTTCTATTATTAGTCTACAAAGGGCTGACACTCCCATGTCTGGTAGTGCCAGATTTTTTTAAGGATGTAGATAAAGGAAATTTACAAAGAAAACTCCTTGAACCCGGGGCACTCACGAAGCATCTCCTACCAAGAAAAAGAATCAAACTAACATAAAACATACCTGAGAGCCGGCAACAAGCTCTAACATCCCTCGCGACCAGAACGAACCACAACCTGAAAAAGAAGTAGACAACCATACAAAACTAATAACAATAATAATAAATACACAAACATGCTAAGTTTATTTACGAGTCTTCAGCTACACTCACCACCCCGAATTCATTTGTTCCTGAAGTGGAGGGTAACAACCTCCTCACTCTGGTCAACGGGCCCTCCAACATAAGCCTTTAGCCTATGCCCGTTGACTTTAAACAACCGGGCATCCTCATGGCCTATCTCCACGGTCCCGTAAGGAAACACTGACGTTACAGTGTAGGGACCCGACCACCGAGATTTGAGCTTACCAGGAAATAACTTGAGACGTGAGTTGTATAACAAACAACACACGATCACCCACTCGGAATTCTTTCTTGTCCTTCAAGAGGGCATCATGAAGCGTCTTAGTATGTTCCTTGTACAGCTTGGAGCTTTCATACGCCTTGTGCCTAAGCTCCTCCATCTCATGAATTTGCACAAACCTGTTCTCACCCGCAGCAGGCATATCGAGATTAACTGTCTTCAAAGTCCAGTATGCTCTGTGCTCGAGTTCAACAGGAAAATGACAAGACTTCCATAGAGCAATTTAAATGGCGTGGTGCCTATAGGAGTCTTGTAGGCTGTCCGGAAAGCCACAGTGCATCATCCAATTTCTCGGACCAATCCTTACGGCTAGAATTAACCGTTTTCTCCAAAATCCGCTTGATACCCAGATTAGTGACCTCAATCTGTCCGCCGTCAGCGGATGATATGGTGTAGAGAATCGGTGTTGCACACCATATCGGGACAATGCTTTCTTAAGCTGTGCATTACCAAAATGCGTCCCACGATCACTAATCAATGCCTTTGGGGCACCAAAGCGAGCAAACAACTTCTTCAAAAACCTCACCACCACCCTAGCGTCATTAGTGGGTAAAGCCTGTGCTTCAGCCCACTTTGAAACGTAATCAACAGCGACTAGGATGTAGCGGTTACCAAAAGAGGTCGGAAAAGGGCCCATGAAGTCTAGCCCCCATACGTCAAAAACCTCACAAACTTGGATGCCGTTTTGTGGCATCTCATTGCGTGCAGAAATGTTGCTCGCCCTCTGGCAAGCATCACAGGACCTCACCCACTCATGGGCATCACGGAAAATAGTCGGCCAAAAGAATCCGACGTCGAACACTTTCCTCGCCGTGTTGTTCGCTCCGTGGTGACCTCCCGTGGGTCCTTCGTGACAGTGGCGTAAAATATCACTCGCCTCGTCACCGTACACGCATCGCCGGATCATTCGATCCGCTCCGACCCTAAACAAGTAAGGGTCATCCCAAAAGTAATGCTTGAAATCCGCAAAGAACTTTAGCTTCTGCTGATGGGTCATCCCCTTGATCAGGATGCCACTAGCTAGATAGTTTGCAAAGTCAGCAAACCATGGGGAATCATCACTAGTCAAGATCCTCATGAGGAACTAGTGGGGGAAATTGTCATTGATGTTAGGCCCACGAGTTTCCTTTCCCTCAGAATGCTTAAGACGAGACAAATGATCGGCTGCCAAATTTTCAGCCCCTTTTTTATCACGGATTTCAATATCAAACTCTTGCAGCAACAAAATACAACGTATCAATCTCGGTTTAGCATCCTGCTTGCTGAAAAGATACCGAAGGGCTGCATGATCCGTGTACACAATGGTCTTGGAAAGGACAAGATAAGACCAAAACTTATCGAAGGCAAAGACAACAGCTAGGAGCTCTTTCTCTGTCGTGGTATAATGCTCCTGAGCGTCATTCAAGGTCTTGCTCGCCTAGTAAATCGGGTGAAAGTGCTTATCTTTCCTTTGACCCAAGACAGCCCCGACTGCGAAGTCACTCGCATCACACATCAACTCAAATGGTAGCTCCCAGTCGGGAGCGACCATGATCGGGGCATTCACCAACTTCTCCTTCAACAACTCAAATGCTCGAAAGCATTCATCGGAGAAAACGAACTGGGCATCCTTCTCGAGGAGTTGAGTCATGGGACATGCAATTTTGGAAAAGTCCTTTATGAATCGCCGGTAGAAACCTGCATGACCTAGAAAACTCCTAATAGATTTCCTTGATGTGGGAGGCAGGAGCTTTGAAATAGTCTCGACTTTGGCTCAGTCAACCTCGAGCCCCGCCTGTGAAATCTTGTGCCCAAGCACAATGCCCTCCTTCACAATGAAGTGGCATTTTTCCCAGTTCAACACAAGGTTGGCTTCTTCACATCTAGCCAACATCTTTTTCAGATTCCCGAGACATTGATCAAAAGAACTTCCAAACACAGAAAAATCATCCATGAAAACCTCCATGGAGTCCTCGATCATGTCATGAAAAATGGCCACCATACACCTTTGAAATGTGGCCGGGGCATTACACAGTACAAAGGGCATCCGCCGGTAAGCGAATGTGCCATAGAGACATGTGAATGTCGTCTTCTCCTGATCCTCAGGAGAGATGGGAATCTGAAAATAGCCTGAAAAACCATCAAGGAAGCAGTAGTACATCCTGCCCGACAACCTCTCCAACATCTGATCAATGAAAGGAAGTGGGAAATGATCCTTACTCGTGGCATCATTAAGTTTGCGGTAGTCAATGCAAATTCTCCATCCGGTGACAATACGAGTAGGAATCAACTCGTTTTTCTCATTAGTCACCACTGTCATGCCTCCTTTCTTCGGGACTACCTGCACAAGGCTAACCCATGGTGAATCAGAGATCGGATATATCAAACCTGCATCAAGTAGCTTGATGACCTCTTTCTTCACAACCTCCTGCATGTTGGGGTTCAAAAGCCTCTGATGCTGTACCACAGGTTTAAAGTCCTCCTCCATCAAGATCTTATGGGTACAAAAGGATGGATTAATCCCTTTTATATCCATAATCTTCCAAGCGATTACCTTTTTACGCTGCTTCAAGACTTTAAGCAATCGATCCTTCTCTTCTCCCGACAATCCAGCAGAAATGATGATGGGCAAATGAGTCTCACCCTCCAAGAAAGCATACTCCAAATGATCTGGAAGCTCCTTAAGCTCAACCGAAGGTGGATCCTCAATAGAAGGGCGTGCTTTTGGCTCAGCAACGCGATCCACGACCTCAAAAACCTCGAGACACGGGGGAGACGCATGACCTATCAGACAGGTCACCTCCTCAAATTCTCGGTCCACACTAGGCAAACCAAAAGTCTCCCCTCCTAGCAGCTGTGTGTCCACAACATCCTCCTCGAATGTAGCATGGAGATGATCACTCACATATGTATCGATAGTCTCAATGAAGTAGAGTGTATCATTGTAAGACCCTATTCATGATTTGACCCAAAACGACGCAGCGGAAAATGAACCGTAAAATTTCTTTCTTTTAACTACTCTAAGATACTTAAATACCGTTTAGGTCAACCCTTCTAACATAAATACATCATTCATCATTTATTTAATGTAACTATGTTAACAAATGATTACAAACAACGTGACCGCTTTCCCGTACAATCCATGATCTTCAACTTGATCCTCGTTCACTTGTCCATCATGAATATCTGACTAACCTGCGGTCACCATATATAACCAACACATTAGTACATGGTAACATCATATATAATTTAATACATATACTTAAAAGGCTATATCACATTCTAACTACGTAAGGTATTCCATTGAAACATTCTCTCTATTTTATTTACTCGAGTCCGACATCAATTCCTCGAGGGTCCGGCGTTCCCATACCTGCCTCCATTTATTTCATTCTCAATAGTAACATGGTTAGGAGTACGTAATCTCAAACATATTGAAAACCCACATCTCCACGTATACGTATACCAGTGATCTACAATCATTAGATTACAACACGTGTATACACTTTCATATATCTAAGTACATTCATACGTATCTCATTCATTTGCACGTACATACAAGTTCACACGACTTACACACGCTACAGTTCCATATCTACATACATACATACATACATACATACATACATACATACATACATACATACATACATACAAGTCACATTCACTTATTTGTAAGTTGAGCCTTATCTACAAACATATCAACACAAATCAATGCAATTACAAACAAACATAACCGACTAACTTCCAACAAACATGATGAACATTCAGCAACATAATGAACATTTCATTAACACGATGAACATTCAGCAACATAATGAACATTCCATTAACACGATGAACATTCGGCAACATACTGAACATTGCATTAACACGATGAACATTCAGCAACATAATGCACATTCCATTAACACGATGAACATTCAACAACATAATGAACATTCCATTAACACGATGAACATTCAGCAACATAATGAACATTCCATTAACACGATGAACATTCAACAACATAATGAACATTCCATTAACACGATGAACATTCAGCAACATAATGAACATTCCATTAACACGATGAACATTCAGCAACATAATGAACATTCCACTAACACGATGAAACTATCATCTTAATTTACATTAAGGATAGACGAAGTTCATATGAACTTACCTTGGTACTTACCCTTACCCGTAAATTCTTACTTGGTTCCCTATATACAACATAACAAACTTCATTTATAAATAAGAAGTGATTCCGGAAATCACTTACCTTAAGTGTCCGTATTCGCATCCGTTTCCTCGCCTCCTTTTGACCCGGTAGCATTCCATACTTCCATCCATCTTGACATGATCCCTATACTTTCATGTCATCGCATTCACATTCTTGTTAGCATACATGATTGTACATATTAACGATCATATCAAATTCATGTTTCACATTTGACTTTCATTAGTAAATTCTAACAAGCATAAGGCATATTTTCACAAGTCAATCTTTTAAAACTCATATAATTCATCACGTCATCACATATAACACATATAGATATAACACGCATCATATGACTTTCTATAACATTACATTTGTGACAGAAAGTCTTACATTGCTACTTATGCACAGTTGACTTTCAGAAAGTCAACGATTTATCATATGAACTTTCGATTTAACTTCATACATCCATGTCATTATAGTAGACTATACTAATGACACTATATACATTTCATACTCACGATGCAATAAGCATACAACCACATGATCATCTAGTTCTATTAACATAATTCTACAACTAACACCATGACCTATGCTTAACAACCCAACATCATTCTAACTTCATCCCGTTCTAATGATCTCATATGCTTCACATTTAGTGTACTTTTACTTATCAATTTTGATTAAGAAATTATTCAAAAATGTAGTAAACATCATACCACTCCAACATAGAGTACAATATTCTAATGCATACTTTTATCAAATAACATGGCCAACCAAATCCTACATGAATTCCATCTAAAAATACATTTCTCATGTTTATTTATCATCAAATACATCATATCCCCATGTTATACGATTTCATTCATTACTTGCATACCATTTCATCTATTAATCTTACCTAGGCATTTCATCAAACACTCGGTGTGCATACCATGATTTATGCATAATGTACAAGTGTTTCATGCTTTACTTCCTACTTCATGCCTTCATTTATCAATTAACACAAAAACATCAACAAATTCATATCACATTCATATATATCAAGCCATTTCATACAATCTCCTCATCCTAACTTCACTTAGACATTTCATCATACACTTGGCGTGCGTACTAATATCTAAGCATAATGTACAAGTATTTTCATTCTGTTTCTTCCTAATTCTTTACTTTCAATCATTATCAATACAAAATACCAAACTAATTTCATACCAAGTTCAACCTAACTAGCAAGATGGTCACATACAACATAACATATCAAGAATCGAACGAAGATTGGACATGGGTGAAATACCCATGTCGTCATTTCCATCATCTATGGTGGGTTTCACCTCCAAACACCTAATTGATCAAAATCATGCATAACACATACTCCATACGAGGATTATAACACTTATTCATGTTCAATTTTTGCATCAACTCCTGGATTAACCATAACCCATAACATCAAACATCACCAAAACATAAAATTAAACTTACTTAATGTGAAGAACACATGGATGATCAAGAATCCTTGTACATGCATTAGAATTTGCTGAATTCCCCTTTCTAATTTGATGATTCTTGTGAATTAGGGTTTCACCCTTCTTCTTCTGCTTAGTTCAATCCCCAGACAAACACACATAGTGTGTGTGTGTTTTAGATTTTCTTTTTATTCTTTTAATTAATTCAAGTTCCCACTTCGGCAACCTTAGTCCCTCATGTTCTTTCTTATTTATTTGACCCCCCATAGTTTTCCACACTTAATTAATAGCCAACTTTATCTAACCAAGTTAGATTACTTGGTTATTAGTAAAATATGTCACTTAGCCAATAAATCCTACTTGCTTATTCCAACCTAACAAAATGTCCAAATAAAATACTTGGACCCGAGTTTTGGGGCGTTCAATCATCCTGACTCTGTGAGTGTTGCATGGATTTCCCAATATCACAGGTAACCTCCTCATCATCAACCCTAAGAGTAAGTCTACCCGTGCAGACATCTATCAAGGCTCTCGCAGTGGCTAGTAATGGGCGTCCTAAGATAAGTGGAACATTTTTGTCCTCATACATGTCTAAAATCACAAAATCGACAGGAAAGACAAACTTGTCGATTTTCACCAGCATATTCTCAACTATGCCTCGAGGGTACTTCACTGAACGGTCGGCCAGCTGAATGCTCATACGAGTTGGCTTGGCTCTCCCAAGTCTAGCTTAGCAAAAACCGCATATGGCATGAGGTTTATGCTAGCTCCAAGATCTGCTAATGTATTGCTGACCGACAAACTACCAATCAAACACGGGATAGTGAAACTCCTTGGATCATTCATCTTCTTAGGTAGTTTGTTCTGAAGAACCGCTGAACACTCCTCATTCAAGGTAACCTGTGAAAGCTCCTCAAGTTTCTTTTTGTTGGATAGGATATCCTTCATAAACTTGGCATACTTAGGCATTTGAGCAAGTGCCTCGACAAATGGTAAATTTATATGAAGTTGCTTAAAAAGCTCGAGGAATTTACCATAGTGTTCTTCCATCTTCTGCTTCTTCAACCTCCCCGGGTATGGAATGGGAGGGACATACTCTCTCACTGGTTCCTTGGGTCGTGTTGTACTTGCTGGGACTCACCTCTGTTGCACCTCACCCGGAGACTCAGTCTCAATCTCCTCAACAATCTCATCATCAACCGGCTTTGCTGGAACAGCCGGAGGGATGGGCTGAGCGGTCTTGCCACTTCTCAACGTGGTGGCCTTCGTAGTAGCATTTGAGTTAGGCTATGTGTTGCTCGGAAGGCCCCTCTGTTGTCTCTCAGACAACATCTTGGCAATCTGGCCAACTTGGTTCTCAATGGCCTGCATGGAAGCCTTTTGGCTTCTCAACTCACTCTCGTGCCTCATAAAACGACCGTCATACTCCCTAAAACGCTTTTCATTCTCGACCTTTTGAGTGTTTTGACTGGCTAAGATCTGACTAAGCATATCATGCACACTAGGTTCGCTAGAGGGAGGTGCCTGCTGAGGTCGAGGTGGACCATATGCTCCATGAGCTGGAGTTGTGAGATGTGGAGCAAATCTGGGTGGATGCTGGTTAGAAGCGTCAGGCTTCCAACTGAAATTTGGGTGATTCTTCCACCCCGGATTATAGGTGTTGCTGTAGGGATTATTCTGAGGACGGTATTGGTTTCCCATGAAATCAACATGCTCGTGTGACATCTCTCCCGTCGGAAAATCGCCTACCTGATATGCTCCCCCACTCGAAGAACCACTCGAGTGTATCTCCATCACTCGATCAAATTTCGAAGATAAGGCATCCATACATGCTGCCATGGCTGTGTAGCCGTCCACGTGATGAACTCCCTGTCGAGAACTCTTCCCCCTCAGTGGCTATTGTGTCCGATTTTTCGCGGCACATTTCTACAGAATCTCAAATGCCTTGGCGGCATTTTTCGTGCCGATGTCTCCAACCGAGTATGTATCAACCAGCATCTGTCCCTGACTATCTAAACCATGGTAGAAGATCTGACATTGCTGCCACTTGGGCAACCCGTGATGTGGGACCTTTCTCATATGCTATTTAAAACGCTCCCATGCCTCGTAAAGGGACTCGTCCTTGTACTGACGAAAGTTCAGAATTTTGGTTCTCAACCGAACAGTTTTCTCTGGAGGGAAATATTTCTGAAGGAACTTCTCAGCTAATTGATTCCATGTAGTGATAGATCCAGCTAGAAGTGAAAGAAGCCACTCTTTGGCTCCATCCCGTAAGGAAAACGGAAAGATACGAAGGCGTACAACATCCGGTGATGCATCACGAACCCTAAACGTGGCACAAACCTCCCGAAAACCCGCGATATGGACACTATGATCCTCGTGATCCTTGCCATAAAACTGCACCGCATTCTGCAACATCGATATGGTGCCAGATTTGATCTCGAAATTATTACTATTGATTACTAGTGCATTGATACTCGCAGGTAAACCATCAAGTGACGGTTTTCCTATTTCATTCAAGATCCTCGTCTCATCTTCATCCGCCATTTCTACCCTAAACTCGTAGAATGTGTCGCCTCCCGCTGCGTCTGCCTCAATTGTCTCGGCTACCACGCGGGACCTTTCCCGCAGTCTTCGACGAAGATCGCGCTCCGGCTCTGATGAAAGCTCAACGATATCAACAACAGGGGTTGAGGACATGCACGACCTGTAGGGAATAAGGAGGAGCACAATGCACTATATATACACAAAAACAAAAACAACTAGCAAATAATCATTTTTTTTCAAATAATCAAGCAAAGGCAAGTAAAACAACTAGACAAAAACTTTATACAATTTTCACAAATGGCTAAATAAGTAACTCGAATCGTTTTCAAGAAGATTGCATTCCCGGCAACGGCGCCAAAAACTTGATGTGCGTGAATTTTATATATTTTTTTTGTGAAGATATTTTTTCACACAAATTTAGTTTTAAAATGATTTTCACCTAAGACTAGACTACACACACAAAAGGGGCAAGTGTATCCGTCGAGTGGTAATATAGCTGATCGGCAAGAACCGGATATCAATCAGTGGATGCGGTGTCTCGATACTAAACTTTTGTTACTTTAAAGCCTTTTCAATTGATGGGTTTGATTTTTCTAAGTTAGCATGCAAATAAACAAACTACTAAATATTCTAGAAAATAACAATATCTAAGAAAGGTTGGCTAAACTAAGTTTCCACTAACAAACATGTGACAACAAAGGGGAAGGATTAGTGATGATGCAAACTCTAATTTCAACTAAGTCCCCAATCAAGGCTTCCTAGTCTTATAATTCTTAGGAAAACTTAAAATGAATTAACATTCTCATCACCTAAAAATTATTTCTTTTAAGTTCACTTGGTAAGTTATGTTAATCTTTAATCATGAGTTATTTGTTTGTCAAAACTCCTAACTCTACAACTTAGGGAAAACTAATATGAAAAACACACTAATCACCCTAACTTGGTTACAAGTAAGTGGCACTATCATCATGTTCTTGATATGAACCACAAGCATGGTCATGCTAGCTAACAACTTTGGCCTAAATTATCAAACTAACATGAACACAAACTATAGAATTCATATAAACAAACTTTTGATCTTTCCAAATCTAGATGCAAGAATCCATACACATGTTCAAATCATCATTCACATCATATTAGCAATTACCATTCCTAGTTTCATGCTATGAATCATACTAACAAGTTAACAAGATTCAATAATCATAATCTTTACATGGGCTTTCCAACACAACATGTAAATATTTATGAGCAAATATTCAAGAACAAGGACTTTAAACATGCACATGAACTCCAAGAACAAGATTAAGTGTCACTATGAAGATTAACAAAAACAATTATCACATCTTCTTCCACATTATCACATGTTCATAAGCTTCAACATAGTTTAGACAACACAAATGTTTAGCCCATAAGGCTCATGACTACTACAGGAAAGATTAAATTGTTCATGATGTAGAAAGTAGGCTAACCAAGTTTAAAGACAAGATTAAAGTGGTAAATTGAGTGAATCTTCAATGGTTTAGTCTTCTCCAAGCTCCTCCTTGGCTTCAACAACCTTCCAAGTCCAGAATTTTAAGAGAAAACTTCACCAAGATGCTCCAACTCCCTTGCAAATGAGCTAGAAACTCGTATTTAAACTGTTGGGCGTTTGGCACTACCATGCCACCTTTTGGCACGGTCGTGCTTGGCAAGTGTCAGAGTCACTTTCTCGTATGTTGACCATGTTTGCTACCATTTTAGGAAAAAACCCGCTTAAACGTTTCCGAGGTGGCACGACCGTGCCGGGCTATGGCATGGTCGTGCGTGTCGATGAGTGCTCGGGAATGACTGGTGCGATCTCGGAGATGAGTTGATCATAGGGTGATTTTGGCCTGGCACGGTCGTGCGTGAGTCCGGCACGGTCGTGCGTTCTCTGATCTTCGATGAAAGTGATGCTGGGTGATAGTGCTGGTCGAGAGTGCTGATGTTGGGAGGCCTCGTACGGTCGTGCGTGTGTATGGCACAGTAGTGCCATATCTGGCAGTTAGCTGGAATGCATCATTTTCGATCCATTTTGCTCCAAAAGCCTCCGTTTCAACACCGGGCCGAAGCCCGGACCTGTATTTTCACAAACAACTCAAATGAGTACCAAAATCAATGAAAATACAAAGAGTTTTCGCATAAAAGGGGCATATTTGACGTTTAAAAGATGTATAAATTCTTATACATCAACAGTGTTTTCCATCAGTTGATGATTCTAAGTGCTGATCTCCACAACAACTTTTAATCAAAGAACTGCTAAGGTATAAAGACTGAAGTCCTAACAACTGATGTTTCTCAAGTACCGATGAAGACTAAAGCACTGCTGACTCAAGGTCTGATCACCCTTTGAAGAAAGCACTGATCTCCAACATTAGTGCTTAGGCAACAACAGTGGGAAGCTGCATCAGTGTTTATGTATCAGTTGTTTATTGTATCAGTGTTTTGCATGTATCAGTGGTTAGAGTTTGTTAGTCTGTTAGATGTCACTGTCTAGGTGATGTCAGCATTAGATGCTCAATGGTTAGGATTGTACTATAAATAGAACAGTACATGTACTGTTTTATTAGCTCTTTTGCACCAATCATCTTGTACGAACAAACTAGTGAGTTCAGGCTGAGGGGGAGTTTAGTGTTCATGTATGCATAGTTAAACTTTTGTAATTCATACAATCTTTTGACTAATGAAATCATGTATGATGAAAACTATTCTTCTTTGATTGTGTTATAAAGTTTATTTCCATTTCTGTTGCACATCATTCTCTATTTCATCTTCCATTTCTGTTAAACAATACAATCAAAAGAAACTCAGATCCTAACATTTGTGTAAAGAGAAATCATTCCACAAAGGATTATTTTCATTTAAAAGCTTATGATATTAACAAAACAAGCATAATTGAGCCTGCACAAAGCCGCACCATCTGTGGAAAAACCAACCATCTCACTCATGAGTGTGTGTACCTCAAAACTTTTGAGGTTAAAAGAAAAGAGTACACCTCAAAAACACTTGTGAGTTCTTCAAATTTATCCATCAAGAAATAACAACCATTTGTGTCTGTCCAAACAGCTGTTATAAAACAGTTGAACGAAAACTCTGCTCCCAGAGATGTTCAAGTGACAGATGCACCACTTGCTAACCAATTCCAAAGAGGAAAAGGTCAACCTCCATACCAAAGGGTCCCACATGTTTATGAGGCTTACAAAAGGCCTTCTAAACCAAAAGTGAACAGGCATCCTTTTGGATTTCAACACCTGACAGGAAATTGTCCACAACAATGGTTAGAGAAAAATGGTTCAAAAACTGTTCAAACCCCTGAGCTAACCACTGTCCAGGTTCCTGGACTTGATACTGACCCTGTTGTGACCCCATCCAAAGCCTTATTGGCTTTGGAGACCCTCCTGAACTAATTGTTTACTTGATGTGCAGGGAGCTTCTGCATGCTTAGATAGTCTTTGGTATGTAGATAGTGGAGGCTCTATGCACATGACTGGATGTAAAGCCCTACTCAAAGAATTCAAAAATCATGGAAGGAGTGATATATCCTTTGGTAACAATTCTAAGAGAAAGGTGTTGGGGTCTGGAACAGTTCAGTCAGGAAAAATCAAGTTTGAAAATGTCAATCTTATTGACAATCTAAAGTTCAACCTCCTTAGTGTCTCACAAATGAGTGACAAAGGCTATGGGGTCATTCTTTACTAAGGAGAGTTGCAAGATTGTTGGGCCAGAAATGGTGAAAAAAATTGAAGAAATAATAGCCAAAGGAAAAACACAACTTGTTGCTCAAAGGAGTTGCAATATATATTAACTTGATTTGTCAAAAGAGAGCCCAATGACTGAAGCCTGTCTGTTCTCAGCTGCCTCTAACAAAGAGACAGAATTGTGGCACAGAAGACTTGGGTACACAAATCTCAAGACAATCACTACTTTATCAAAACAAGGCCTTGTAAGAGGTCTTCCACAAAAATTGTTTACTTGTTCTCTGCATTGTGTTTCCTATTTAAAAGGTAAACAACATAAAAGCTCATACAAGTCCATTGAAGAGTCCAAAACAACCAAATGTTTGCAAATGCTGCACATGAATTTGTTTGGCCCAGTAAAAATCATGAGTTTGAAAAAGAACAGATACTGTTTGGTTATTGTAGATGATTTTTCTAGGTTTACATGAACTTACTTTTTACATTCTAAAGATGAGACTGCAGACATTTTGCAAGACTTTGTTAAACAGGGTGAAAAACAATTTGATCTGCCAGTAAAAATCTTTAGAAGTGACAATGGAACAGAGTTCAGAAATAAGGAGTTGGTTGATTTCTGTGTGTCAAAAGGGATTGTAAGGCAGTACAGCATCCCAAGAACACCAGAACAAAATGGGGTGGTTGAAAGGAAAAACATAACTTTGATTGAAGCTGCCAGAACAATGCTTGCAGACTCAGGTTTACCCTTAACCTTTTGGGCAGAGACTGTAAACACTGCTAGTTATGTGCAGAACAGAGTTTTGATCAACCCCAGGCATCAAAAGACTGCCTATGAAAATATGTTCAAAATCAAACCATTGATATCATACTTTAAAGTATTTGGCTGCCCATGCTTCATTTTAAACTTAAAAGATTCAATTTCAAAATTTGCAGCCAAAGTAGATTATGGTTATCATTTGGGATACTCAACCACTGCCAAGGCCTATAAAGTGTTTACCACAAGGACTAGGTGTGTGGAAGAGACTTTGAATGTAAAGTTCAATGAACTTTCTTCACTGAAAATCCCTGCAAACCCTGCTGAATTGTTTGATCTTGATAAATTTACATTTGAAAATGTGTCTGTCAAGACTAACCCTGCAGGTATTCAACAACCTCCTTCACAAGATTATGGATATGATGTTGTGATCCCACAATATAAAATCACATCCACCTCCAGAGCAGCAGATGTTCAATACAGCTGTCAAAGCTCATCCATTGCTGCATCAACAGTTGTAAACCAAAGTAGCCCTTCAACCTCTGTCACCAAATCATTCCCAACCACTGTTGATAAAAATCCATCAACAGTGGATAAAAATCAACTTTGTGCCACACCCATTCCTCCTATTACACCTTCATTTCAAACAGATGTTGGATCATCAAAGTCACCAACAGATGTTAGCTCAGATGATTCACATCTGCAGCCCTTACCATTAAATGCCATGGTTCCATATAAGGGAGATCTGGTCTTTCTTAAATCTCATCCACCAGACCAAGTGATTGGCAACATCAATGAAGGGGTTCTCACCAGCAGTCAATCCCAAAACATTTGTCTTTTTGATGGCTTTCTATCACTCCATCAACCAGTCAAGTACCAAGGGGCACTGAAATACAACAGTTGGGTAGAAGTTATGCAAGAAGAGCTCCAACAGTTTAAGAGACAACAAGTATGTGAACTTGTACCACTACCAGAGGGTGTAAGTCCTATTGGCACAAAGTGGGTCTTCAAAAACAAAACTGATGAAAGGGGCATTGTTGTCAAGAACAAAGCTAGGCTTGTGGTTCAAGGCTTTAGACAGGAAGAGGGCATTGACTATGATGAAACCTTTGCCCCTATAGCAAGATTGGAAGCTATCAGAGGGTTCCTATCCTTTGCTGTCAACCACAACATCAAGGTGTTTCAAATGGATATCAAATGTTCATTCCTCTACGGTAAGATTCAAGAAGAGGTATATATTTATCAACCTCCTGGTTTTGATGATCAATTTAATCCAAATCATGTCTACAAGCTAAACAAAGCTTTGTATGGCTTGAAACAAGCACCTAGAGCCTGGTATGAAACTCTTTCCACTTTTCTAATCTCTATTGGTTTCACAAGAGGTAAAATTGATAAAACCTTGTTTTTAAAATGGAAAGGAAAAGATTTGATGATTGTCCAAATTTATGTGGATGACATCATTTTTGGAAGCACATGTAATAAAATGTGTGAAGAGTTCAGACAACTCATGACTGCTGAGTTTGAGGTGAGTGCAATGGGTGAACTACAGTGCTTTCTTGGTCTCCAAGTTAAGCAACTGCAAAATGGCACTTTCATTCATCAAAGCAAATATGTAAAAGATCTTTTAAACAAATTTGAGATGAATGATTGTAAACCATGTAGTACCACATGATTGGCAACCATAAAGCTGGTCATGTCTGATGAAAAGGATGATTTGGTTGATCAAACATTATATAGAAGCATGATTGGGTCTTTATTGTACCTAATTGCATCTAGGCCAGACATCATGTTTGCAACATGTGTTTGTGCAAGATCCCAATCAGCACCTAGGAAGTCTAACCTCATTGCTGTGAAAAGGATTTTCAGATACATAAAAAGTGCTCCCACACTTGGTATCTGGTACCCTGCTGATGGGAATGTTAAGCTTTCAGGTTTCTCAGATAGTGACTTTGCTGGATGCAACACAACAAGGAAGTCTACATCAGGTGGGTGTCAATTCCTAGGCAATTGCTTAATGTCTTGGCAAAGCAAAAAGCAAGCAGCTGTTTCTACATCCACTGCTGAAGCAGAATACATTGCTGCTGCAAGCTGTACAGCTCAACTGTTGTGGCTTCAAAATCAACTGCTGGATTTTGGTATAACTGCTTTAAAGACACCTCTCATGTTGGATAGTCAAGCAGCTGAAAATATCATCAAAAATCCAGTATCTCATTCAACCACCAAGCACATTGACATCAGACATCACTTTGTGAGGGATTGCTATGAAAAAGGTTTAATTTCTCTGCATCATGTTCCAACTAAGGATCAGCTGGCAGATGTGCTAACAAAAGCATTAGACACATCCACCTTTGAAAGCTTGATCTCTAGAATTGGCGTGCTTAACATGGACTAACAAATAAAATCTTGTTTGAACATGAATAAAAAGCATTAAAATGTTTTCAGAAAATCAAAAATCCATCCTTAAAAATAGTTAAAATGAAAATTTTTCATAAATCCTTAAAAGTCTGTCCATATCCACTGTTTGGTTCAAACATCCGATTGTTGATTTTCACCCACTGCTGAAAGACAACCTCTGTTTCCTCATTTTTCTTGTTGACCACTGTTGACTAAACATCAGTGCTTCAACCACTGATGTCTATCCACTGATAGTTAAAATCAGACACTATTCTCATTTTTCACTGTTGTCAAGCACTGATCTTGTCCATCAGTGGTTCTCAAACAACTGCTTTCACTTTTTCATCAGAGGTTGCCATGTGGGCAGATGTTAACCGTCCGATCTTTGAAACCGCTGCCCCGTCATCATCCACTTTTTCACTCAAATAAAACCCTGATAAACCCCCCCAAATAGAGTTTTCACTGCCGTATCGAATTCAAAAATTCTTCAAAAGTGGTTTCCATCTCACATTCATCCTTTCTCTTTCAATCACGATTTTCACAATCACCATGGCTCTCATCATCAAACACCCACACAACTACCTCTGTACTCTTGAAAAATTAAGCAAAAATACAGATTTCCATTCCATCATCGACGCCCTTTCATCATCAAAGTACAAAACTTTGTTGACTTCCAATGCTCCCATTTATCAAGATACCCTACGAGATTTCTGGGCAAATGCCAAACTTGAAATTCAAGACAAAAAGGCTTGTGCAATATCTTCACAAGTAGGTGGAATCTTGGTCCCAATAACACCACAGACCATATCAGAAGTGTTTCAGATGAACGACCAAGTAGGTAAAACCTCTTTTCCTAAGGATGAGTATCAAATTGATTTGATCGAAAGAGGGTATGCATGACAACTGTCAAAAACAACTACGCAAAAGGGAGAATTTTCACCTCCCATGAAATTCTTGTTCCATACCCTGCTCACCTGTGTTTCTAATAAAACAACTGCTTTTAATGAAATTCCTCTAAAAATCCAATACTTGGGGTATGCTATCATGTCTAAAACTGATTTCAATTACTCCCAAATGATTTGGTCAAAAATGTAAAAAAATATTAAAGATAAGAAGCCACAGGCTTTCTTGCTGTTTCCTAGATTTTTGAGTTATTATTTGCAACAGAAAATCCCAAAAGAAAATGCACAAGTACTTGTACAAGGTGCACCTTTTTCAAATAAACAGCTTGTCAGCTGAAACTTTTACTCGCCTCATGGCTAAAGAGTCAAAAGGTTCAAAACACAAGCAGGGGAGTCTGAGCAAATTTTGGATGAGTCAACATCTGCTCCTCAGACTTCAGTTGCTGAGCCCACTGCCCTTGGTGAACACAACAGCACAACCACTACTGTGCAACCCCCACCAAAAACCACCAAAAAGACCAAAAGAAATCCACCAAGCCCACCAAACCCAGTAAAAAGGGCCTTCTGGAAGATGAGATCCCAGAAGTTAACCTAGTGACAACACAAAAGTCACCTGAAACCACTGTTGCTACTTCCTCACAACAGTTGGAAAGATCTCCACCTAAAGCCTCAACTCCTCATGCTTCCTCACAAAAGGAACATGTTGTAAGCACAGGGACACCACCATATGAAGCATTACCCTCATTTGAGAGTATGCTTAACAGTCCTCCTCCCGGGGAAAATTCTCTTTCAACACCACCCCTTTCATCTCAAATTCCACAATCCATCATACCTCTGTTTGATGCCATTGAGCTTCAGACTCAAAACTGCCCCTCTCAATAACACATTAAATAGAGTACAACTTCTACAATGGCTGTGTCTGAACCACCTCAATTGGTTATCCCATAAACAGTTGAGGAGGCTACACCACATGGATTTTATGAAATCCTTGTTGGTAGTTCAAGTGGAGCAGCTACTACAGATGTTGGATCCACTGATCTACATCTGGACAGTAGTTTCATAATTAAGACTCCCTTGAAGGCAATTTCTTCTATGGGAACCAAGGTATCCACTGGTGTGTTCAAGCTAACCACTGGTGAGATTTCCAAGGTAACTACTGCTGAAGAAAGAAGTCCCCAGTACCAAGAAAAAGGGGCATCAATTGATGGCACTCTGAAGACTCCTCCTCGTTCAAAAGCTGATACAACCACCACTGGTGGGAAATCAGATGATCCCATTTATTTGGGTGATGGTTTAAAATACCAAGATTTGACGGAGAGGTTATCTTCCATTGAAACCACTGTTCTCACAATGAATCAGTCAATACAAACTCTGGTAGAAGCTTCCAAAAGTCAACCAACACATCAACAATTATCCCAAGAGCTCTGGAAATCAGTTCAGCCCATTCTTACTGATTAAACGGAACTTGTAGAAATTCAACATAATACACACATGGCACTGATCAGAAATATGGTTGAAGCAAGGTATAAAGATACTCAGGCTGAAATCAAGGCTATCAAAGAAGCCCTGACAAAAATGACTGGCACTGCCCCTGCACCTATCCTTGATGATGATGATCAAGATGATGCCAAAAGGGGGAGAAACATGATATGAAGAAGTTTGGCAGACCTACTCCAAGGCAAAAGCCAACTCAAAAGCCAGAGCCTGAAATGAAGTCTTTTGCAACCACTGATGAAACATCTGTCAAAGAAAAAGAAAAGGGAATTGATGAAACCCTAAACATTTAAGCAAATGAAGTGGCTGCAAACAAAAAGACTGTCCAAAATCAGAATGCAACAAAGGAAAGGATTTGGAAGAAGGAACAAAAGGCTTTGAAAGATTGGGAGATAAAAACAAAGGATCTTGGCACTTCAGAAAGAAGAAAATCCCATAAACACAATAAACCACCTCTTGCCACATATCCAAGATCACCCTCACCACCAAAACAAACATCTGACAACCCCGAAAAGCAAAACACTGATGGTCTCAAAACCACTGCTGGTATCAAAAAGCGATCCACTGCTACACCTAAACCAACACCACCACCACAAAAACAACCTGCCAAAAAGCAGAAAACAAAACCTTCCTCACCAATACCATCCAACACTACAACAAATGTTGACACTTCAACAGTTGTTATGACAATAGCGGTTGAAACGCCAGTTGTTTCAACAGTTGTTTGTCAACCAACCACTACTTTCCAATTTCCAACTCTCCAACAAAAATTCCTTCTCCTAAATCTGTTTATGCAAGGAAAAGAAAATTCCAACTGAATGATGATGATATACCTGCACCTACTCCCATATCATCTTCACCATTCATTCAAACCAACCCTGAACCATTTATTCTTCCATCATCACCAACATCCAATCCACTTGTTCAACCACAAACACTCGAAGGCCAAGACCCTTCAAGAACCATACCATTGGCAGTAAATTATCCTCTGGAATTACATGCATTGAAAGCTGAAATGAGGCAATTCTATACAGAGGATGATCCATCCAAAAGAACCTTACCATCTCTTCATGGCTTCAAAACTCCAAAGAACATGGATGAATATCTGAAACTCAAAGCCAAGCAAGCTGAATATATTGCTAAGCAAGAGAGCAAAGGGAAAGGTGACACCAACTTGTCAAGTCGAATGCAGCATGAGTTAAGTAAAGTCAGGAAACTGGAAGACTATGCAAGAGACTTGAGCAAGGAGATATCAAATCTGCCACCAAATGTTGAGCTTCAGAAAAAGCTAAGGAAAGACCTCTTAAAGCTTATCATGAGTGATAAACCATACCCTGCTAAGGAACACCAATTCAAAGATTGGCCTCAAACAGCTCTAAAAGAAGAAGCCAATAGAATTGAAAGAATGAAAAATAATCCTCGGATGAATAAGTCTGCACCAAACTGGAACAGGTTCAAAAAATCCAGTGCAGAGCTTACTTTAGAATACAAGAGGAAGAAAGCTGAGTTGGTTGCAGCTAAGTATGGGTCTGCAAAGACCATTTCAAGATGGTCTAGGCAGTATGTTGATCAAATCTATGAAAAGCTGGAAAAATTAAGAGAAACTGATCCAACAGCTCCAAAGAAGCCAGTATATAAAGACAAAACCACTGATAAGCCAGAACATTAGGCCCTCTCTCTGAAAACACTGTTCACATCCTTTGACTTATCCACCCATGTCTTAGATCAAAGAAAAAGATAGAAGCAGATGGATAAGGAAGATGCAAAGAGAGAACTGGTATCATGAAAGAGTATATCAAGAACCAGATCATGTATGGCTTGGATGATGCCTCATTAAAGCTTTAAGCTCAACTTGCTGTAACAATTCAAAGGCTGACAAGCAGACCTCCTTCACCAAACTCATCACAAACAAAGTCTCTCCCCAGAAACCCATTGGACTCAAAAATACTAAAGTGGAAGTCTGATAGAAAGACCCATGTATTGACTTTGCCCAAGTCCAATGGTAGAGTTGAACACATTTCAAGGGAGGATACATTTGGCCTGGATGCAGCTGATCTCCTAGATCTTTTCGATCTTCAACTTCACTGGGATGAGGATGATGAAGACTCCATGAACTTTGAATTGCAATTCAAAGGGCAAATCACGGAGAAATTGATGAGGGAATAAAGATCATGAATAAGGAATTGTTTTGGCATCATTTGTTCTAGGGGGAGATTGTTGGCCCATGTAATCAAACCTAGAAGAATAGATGATACTGAAATCCAAAACTGGTTCTCAACAGTTGATCATCAATAAGCAATGCATGTGCTAAGTTTCCTCCAATGGCAGTGCTTCTATCAGCTGATGACTATAAATACTGATCCCCTCAACAACTGCTCAACAACTGATGATCATAAGGACTGAAGACCTAACAACTGCTGATTGTCAAAGATCTGATGAAGACTAAACACTGCTGATTCAAAGGCCTGATCAACCAATGAAGAAAGCACTGATATGCTACATCAGTGCTTAGGCAACAACAGTGGAAAGGAGAATCAGTGTTTACTTATCAGTTGTTTATTATAATAGTGTTTTGTATAGATCAGTGTTTAGATGTGGTTAGGCTGTTAGATGTCACTGTCTAGGTGGCGTCAGCATTAGATGCTCAGTGGTTAGGAGTGTACTATAAATAGAAAAGTACTTGTACTGTTCTATTAGCTCTTTTTCACCATCATCTTGTACGAAGTAACTGTGAGCTCAGGCTGAGGGGGAGTTTAGTGTTGCATGCATGCATAGTTGAATCTTGTAATTCATACAATCATTCGATTAATGAAAACATGTTTGCTCAAAGCTATTCTTCTGTGATTGTGTTATAAAGTTTACTTTCTATTTCCGCTGCAAATCCATCTCTGTTTTACCATCTTACATTTATCATCTAATTAAACAACACAATCAGACAAACTCAGATCCTAACATGAATGTTCTTGATGATTTTCAAAAAAAAAATTCAAAACTTTGAATCTTTGATATCACATTGAGCCTAGAAACAGGCTCTAATGGCTCTGATACCAATTATAAGTCCCGAAAACGGATCTTTCAATGATTTCAAACAACCTATTGATTGTGCGGAATCCAATCAATAGGTGATTCAAGAAACAGAATGAAAACAAACAAGGACACCGAAATAACTTTTAATTCACACACGTTTCTATTACTTAAATAAGCAAAAACATCTGGTATGAGTACACCACCAAATCGCCTCCCTCTCTAACTCTATAGAAATTCTGTAACAAGGAGGTTCAAACCCTAAAACAAGTTGAAAACTTGTTTGTATACTTACTCAAGCCCACTTCCCCACATGGGCTCCCCTTGGGCCTGCTTGGCCCACATGGCCTAAAGCTTGGCCCAAGTGACATATAAAGGTCCAAAACCTAATATTAACTAACCTGGTAAGGCCCAGTTCGTTACCATAACCCGTTGTGCTAATTTGATGCGCCAGTCTCACACTTTAGGGCCTAACAATGAATATGACAGATAGACTTTTGTAATATTGGAGATGTGTGTTGGATAACTGATCAAGAAGACTATGCATCCACAAGTAGTTAGATTTCAAACTTGGTGTCGGAGCAATGTCTTAGGGAATAATGAAACAAAGTTGTAACAAAACCCCTTTGTAGCAATGGCTTCTTGTTGTAAAGAAGCAGAATGTCCAAGGGATCTACTAATCAACATATTGTTATGGCCTTAACCAATGCCTATATAAAAGGACTACTAGAAAAATGATTGAAAGTACTTCAAAGGGATTTTGTAGTTGAATTTGGAAGTGAGGGCGCTTCTTGTGAGCTAAGGGCTTGGCGCTAGAACATTCTGAGAAACCGTGATAAGACCCATTGTCGGTTTAAAGTGGATTGAACGAATGAACATACGTATATGCGTGAGGCGTTTCCGTCTAAAATATAAAGGAAGATGGTTCAGTGAGTCAGTGACTATGGTTCAACTATTATTACCCTAGTTAGGCTTAACTGCTTTCAACACGTAATTGTTAAAGGTGTAAAATTCCAGCTTTCATTATGCATAACACCCCCAAGGTTTTCATATTCTTCTTAGATTTTGGGTACTCTATTTTTACAATTGAGTTTATTTTGAAATTGGTTGGAGATTGTTTGGTTAATATTTTCCAAATAGAGTCAAATATGTTTTTCTAGTCATAAGTAAATCAAAGGAAGAGTTTCAGGAACTCGATTTTAATTAAATCGGAAGAACATGGTCTGTTTGGTTAAATTGGAAGAACACGGCTGGTCGCAATCGAAAATTCAAAAGAACACGGTGCATGGCCTAAGGTCACAAACCCATTCTGTTACATGTTTACCATTTTAGACGGGTTCACTTGTAGATTCTGGAAGAGTTAAACTTCATCGATCTTGATACGAAGTTTATATGCCTTTTTAGACGAGTTCACTTGTTTACCATTTTAGACGGGTTCTTTTGTTTGTGTCGAAAAAATATACTCGAATGAAAGATAAGAAAATTTGTGATCTTAGTGCATTTTTTTATAAGATAATAACATATTATTAATATAGAAATGTTTGAAAATTCATATATTTTTTCCAATTTTACCCCTCCTTTATTACAAAGGCTTTTTGAAGTTCTCTCATTATAGTTTTTTAATAATTGAACCCTTCCCATACCTTGTATGAGCTTCATATATGTACCTTGTCAGCTACGTATTTGTAACCTCGATCTACATATATACATGTCTGTCTCTATATATTACAATACAATACTAACCTTTTAACTAAAAAAATGGATTGGTTGATAAACTTTGCCGTAATTTCTTTTCTTGAATGGCACCCTATATTTTACATGGATGTGTGTGTGGGACCGTGATGTGGTTTGTTTAAATTGCGTTCAAGGCAATTCAATGAAGCATTTGAAAATCCAAAATAATTGAAGATAAGAGTTGACCGATTCAATCAAACATTTGGTCAAATTTGACCATGAAGGACCCACGATGGTTAAAAAGAACACCAGCCCATGAATTAAGTGCATGTACAAATGCAGGCGGCATCAAATCAA
>JARYGA010055921.1:0-26905 GCA_030545235.1 Helianthus tuberosus
AAATGGGATGGAAATTCAAGCAAAGGTTCTACTTCTGTACAGTCTCAGTCTCAGCAGCGAAGAACTGACGACTACAAGAGCCCCAATCAGCAGTCTTCTGGGAATCAAAGTCAGAGTGGATTCAAGGGAAATCACCCCAAATGCAATCGTTGTGGATTTCACCACAGCGGACCGTGCACTAAGGGCAACTGTCAGAGATGTAACAAACATGGTCATGCGGCCAAGGATTGCAGGAGCCTCTATCCTGCGAATCAGCAACGACAGCAACAACAGCAGACTCCACAGAACCAGCAGCAGCAACAACAACAGAGGGGTAACAACAAGGGATGCTTTCAGTGTGGTGCTGAAGGCCACTTCAAGAGAGACTGTCCCCAGCTGAACCAGAATCAGAACAACAACAACAACTAGGGAAAAGGAAACAATGGGGGTAACAATGATGGCAACGGTGCCAGGGGACGTGTCTTCGTGATTGGTCAGGGTGATGCAAGGAACGATCCCAATGTTGTGATGGGTAAGTTCCTACTGGACGACTTCTATGTTACTGTTTTATTTGATTCGGGTGCCGATACTAGTTATGTGTCCTTAAAAGTTAGTCAGATGCTTAAGTGTACACCAACACTTTTGAACACCAAGCATGTTGTAGAACTAGCAAATGGTAAAAATCTCGAGGCCACACACATAGTTAAGGGTTGTAATCTTGTTCTTGCTGATCAGACCTTCTCTATCGACCTTATTCCTATCGTTCTTGGTAGCTTTGACATTGTTATTGGGATGGATTGGTTATCTCAACATCAAGCGGAAATTCTTTGCAAGGAGAAAATTGTCCGCATCCCTCGTTCTGGTGAAGAACCTCTCGTGATTCATGGTGACAAGAATGGTGCAGTAATGGGCATCATCTCTTTCCTTAAGGCCCATAAATGTTTGCGAAAGGGTCACACTGCTATTCTAGCCCTCGTTACAGACACCTCAACGAAAGAAAAGAAGATAGAAGACATTCCGATCGTACGCGACTTTCCTGAGGTATTTCCTGAGGAATTACCTGGTCTTCCGCCTAATCGTCAGGTCGAGTTTCAAATCGAGCTAGCTCCTGGGGGAGCACCAATAGCTCGTGCACCTTATCGCTTAGCTCCATCAGAACTAGAAGAACTGTCCACACAACTACAAGAGCTCTTGGAAAAGGGTTTCATTTGTCTTAGCTCTTCGCTCTGGGGAGCTCCAGTCTTATTTGTGAAGAAGAAAGACGGTACTTTCCAAATGTGTATCGACTACCGTGAACTCAACAAGGTGACTGTGAAGAATCGTTATCCTCTTTCGCGTATCAATGACCTATTCGACCAGCTGCAAGGGTCGAGCTTCTACACCAAGATTGATCTGAGATCGGGATATCATCAACTGAGAGTCCGAGACGAGGACATCTCCAAGACAGCATCCAGGACTCGTTACGGGCACTACGAGTTTTTCTGGTTATGCCTTTCGGATTGACAAACGCACCCGCGGTCTTCATGGATCTTATGAATCGAGTGTGCAAACCTTACCTAGATAAGTTCGTTATTGTGTTTATCGACGACATCCTGATCTATTCTAAGAGTCAGGAGGAACACGAGCATCACCTGCGATTTATTCTGGAACTTCTTCGAGCAGAGCAGCTTTATGCTAAGTTTTTGAAATGCGACTTCTGGCTTCGTGAAGCCCACTTCCTAGGTCACGTGGTAAACGAGGATGGGATTCATGTGGATCCATCCAAGGTTGACTCGATCAAGAACTGGCCTGCACCCCGTACACCAACTGAGATCAGCCAATTCTTAGGTTTGGCGGGTTACTACAGAAGATTTATCAAGGATTTCTCAAAGATTGCGCAACCTCTCACTTCACTAACTCAGAAGGGCGTCACCTATCGTTGGGGTGATGCACAGGAATCCGCGTTCCAGCACTTAAAGAAGAGACTGTGTAGCGCACCTATTCTCTTGATACCTGAAGGCACCGACGATTTTGTGGTTTATTGCGACGCGTTAATCCAAGGACTTGGTTGTGTGTTGATGCAACGGGATAAAGTCATTGCTTATGCATCGCGCCAACTTAAGGTTCACGAAAGGAACTACACTACACATGATCTGGAGCTGGGAGCTGTTGTTTTTGCACTCAAGATATGGAGGCATTACCTGTACGGTACCAAGTGCACCATTTACACCGACCACATGAGTCTCCAACATATCTTCGATCAGAAGGAGTTGAACATGCGACACTGTCGATGGGTCGAACTTCTAAATGATTATGAGTGCGCGATCAAGTACCATCCGGGCAAAGCCAATGTTGTGGCCGATGCCCTCAGTCGGAAGGAAACTAAACCCAAGCGTGTACGTGCTTTACAGCTTACCATCCACTCTAGTCTTCCCACTCAGATACGGGGTGCTCAGATTGAAGCATTGAAAGCAGAGAACATCAGGGCTGAGTCCCTGCGAGGATCGAAGAAACGGTTAGAACAAAAGGAAGACGGCGCTTACTACGTGACAGGGCGCATCTGGGTTCCACTTAATGGTAATCTACGTGAGCTTGTGATGGATGAAGCGCACAAATCTCGTTACTTGGTACATCCTGGTTCGGATAAGATGTACCACGATCTCAAGACTACATACTGGTGGCCCCACATGAAAGCTAACATAGCGACCTATATTAGTAAATGTTTGACTTGTGCGAGAGTCAAAATCGAGTACCAGAAACCATCAGGCCTACTTCAACAACCAGAGATACCGACATGGAAATGGGAGCAAATTTCCATGGATTTCGTCACTGGCTTGCCTAGATCTCAGCGAGGAAATGATACCATTTGGGTGATCGTGGACCGACTGACCAAGTCTGCTCATTTTCTGGCTATCAAGGAAACGGATAAGTTTTCTACTCTAGCAGACATCTACCTAAAGGAAGTAGTTTCGAGGCACGGGGTGCCAACCTCCATCATTTCTGATCGTGACTCACGTTTTACATCTGAATTGTGGCAAGCGATGCACAAGTCCTTTGGCTCTCGATTAGACATGAGCACGGCGTATCATCCGCAGACGGATGGGCAGTCTGAACGCACCATCCAAACCCTTGAAGACATGCTTCGGGCATGTGTAATCGACTTTGGTAATGACTGGGAAAAACACCTCCCGTTAGTGGAGTTCTCGTATAACAATAGTTACCACACCAGCATCCAGGCTGCTCCGTTCGAGGCATTGTACGGACGGAAGTGCCGATCACCCCTTTGTTGGGCAGAGGTTGGCGATAGCCAAATCACTGGCCCATAACTCGTCGTAGACACAACAGAGAAGATTGCTCAGATACGACAACGAATGGCGGCAGCTCGTGACTGTCAGAAAAGCTACGCAGATAAGCGAAGGAAACCACTCGAGTTCCAGGTTGGGGATCGAGTACTACTTAAAGTCTCACCTTGGAAAGGTGTAGTTCGTTTTGGTAAACGAGGCAAACTCAACCCGCGGTATGTCGGACCTTTCGAAATCACAGAGAAAATAGGCCAGGTGGCCTACAAACTGAACCTACCCGAAGAACTCAGAGGAGTTCACAACGTATTCCATGTGTCAAATCTGAAGAAGTGTCTGTTAGATGAGACCCTCATAGTTCCTCTCAAGGAGCTCACTATCGACGATCAGCTGCGATTCATCAAGGAACTAGTAGAGATTACTGACCGAGACGTTAAGATTCTCAAGCGTACCAGAATACCTCTTGTTCAAGTTCGTTGGAACTCCCGTCGTGGCCCAGAGTTTACCTGGGAACGAGAAGACCAGATGAAACGTAAGTACCCCCAGTTGTTCAAGAAAGGTGAGTCCAGTACTGAAGCTACTTCGGAATTTCGGGACGAAATTCCAAACCAACGGGGGGATGATGTGATACCCCAGGAAAAATGCACAACACAACTAGCTTCCTCAGTGACTATGCGCTAAATTTCGGGACGAAATTTCTTTCAACTTAGGGATGATGTGACAACCCGTAACTTCGAGGCAAAAACCGTTCTTTTCGCTTTTGCAAAATAATTATATACTGATCTTTTTCGACGAATTAAATTATATTTATTTAATTTATAGTGTGCAAACGTGTAGTCGAAACCAAATCCATATTGTGTTGAATCAACCCGAACCGTTTGAACCAAAGTATATGTCTCGCTTGTCGATTCGACCCACTCGCATAACTCGAAACTTATGCTAGCATGATCATTATACTTTTATTATTATTATTATTATTATACTTTTATTATGATTAGTTAAAAAAAAGCTATATATTTAAGCATGCATATAAACGAATCATGGCAACATCAAAAGAAATTGTGAAGTCTGCCATTTTTTATTTTAATACATTTCTTTCCTTTTGATTTCAGCCCACATCCGCCAGGATGTCTACGCCCAACCCCAGCCCCATTTCATTTACTTTAATTTTGGAAGTTATCGGCCCAACCCACTTGATTACCTAAACCGCCCCCACCTTTATTAATCCATATTGGATGCGTATTATGCATGATCCCTTATATATTAAAAACCTCCTAGAAACCTAAACCCTAACACTCTCTCCCTCTCATCTCACGTACGGCAGCAGGTGCCCTCCCCACCGTCGCGGCTCCCTCCCTCTCGCTCGAACTCTCTCCCTCTTGCACCCTATCTTCATTCGGTTAGTATTTATGTGGTTTTGATTCTTAGTTTCCATGTTTCATGGCTGAGTTATTAATTTTTGTGATGAACATGATGTTATGATGCTTAATTGGTAGATTAGAAACCATGAAAAACGTATGAGAAGATTTGTGTTACGATTTAGTAGAGTATGGGCATGTGTAGTTGGATTAGGGTTGTCATGCTTTATGAGATTGATGTTATTGTATGATAAATCTGATATGAAACAACCTATGAACTGCCATGAATATTGTAGAGGTGTTATATGACGATAAAACACGGTAAAGAATCCCGGAAACTAGTTTTAGTAATGTTTATGCGAAAAATAGAATGCTGATTAACAGAAACAGCCAACTTCAGTTGGCTGTAAACGGACCATTATAGATCAAAAAACTGATTTTCTGAAGCCTAAATTATACTTTTTCGAAAAACGCTTCAAATGGCGCTAGAATCATATTTTTTTAAGGTCGTTTGCTATTTTTAAAGGTCCATTTGGTACAGCAGCAAAATCTGTGTTTTTGCTGCAGAAAAAGCATGATATGTTTTCTGTCATAAATTGAAATCTGCGTAGATTTAGGTCATTAAATTCGTACAGTAGATGTGCACGGGTGTCATCTTAATTCTCCAACTGGAATTTCGTCAATCGGACTTACGATGAATTTTAAATGAATTTTTCCGTGGACTGTAGTCAGAAAGTGACGAATCTGATTGCAGCCCGGTAAATGATTTTTATAAAATAACTGTTGATGAATTGCATCCCAAGATTTTTACACAATAATATTTTGATCGTTTAAAACATTATGTAAAATTTTGGGAATTTTTGGAATAAGTTAACTATTTTATTAAAATGCCCGAAAACAGCCCAGTTTTGGACTATTAAAGTGAGTGCGTGTTATGTAGTAGATACGGGTAGGAACTTTGTGCTCTATTTGAAACCACTAAATGACTAACTGGTGATCATACTAGGACGTGATTGACCGACCTTGACTGTTAGCTATTCTAAGAGTCAAACCGAGCAACCAAAGGTGAGTTCACACTTTCTACAAGGCATGGGATTCCCGGTGGTTGGGAATGGGTAAAGGATTTAATCGGAAACTGCGTGATCTCCTGGTTTGGAACACTTACCACATCCTCTTTATTGAAGGGTGATAACATGTACTAAGGATTTAATCGGAACCTGCGTGATCTCCTGGTTTGGGGACACGTACCACATCCTCTTTATTGAAAGGTGATAACATTGATACTAGACCAAAATCTCTATCATGAAGTCCCTCATTTTATATCGACTTTATCGCCGGGCCAATGGCGAGCGGGTCATTAGTTAGATAGCGCTATTTAGGTTTGACAAGCCTCGCACCATGCCGCAGAGGACGGGCGTGAACTAATGGATCCGGGCACTAGTCAATGATGATAGACATTGACGTTAGGGCACCAACTTACTTCAGTCAGTGGTCGATATGGTAACGGGTCTAGTGGATAACATGGGGTAACCCCCACTGCTTATGGTTTGGGAAACAAGGAACTGATTAACTACTGATTTTCAAATGAACTTATGATTTTTGGAACAACTTTAAAATGGACAACCAACAGTGAACTCGCTCAACTTTGTTGTTGACTCGTTGTTACATGCCTTGCAGGTCGTTAGAGGTTTAGCTGGAGCTTGCAGGGGAGCAGGAGTCATTGTGGGACATGGACCGTTGAGTGCCATGTTAAACTTTATGAACATTTAAACTTATACTTTGGTTTTAAACTTTATGCTTCCGCTGGTAACTTGGATTTGATTAACTTATTTTGAACACCTATTATATTGTGTGGTTGGACTTTTATTTACTTAGTTACAATGTTCAATATGACTGGTGGCTGGATCCTGGTCAGTCACGTCTCCTGCGGTGATACTCCGCCTGTGGATTTTGGGGGATGTGACAACCTAAAGGTCCATTTTGGTAAAAGCCGGATGAGATCAGATTCAAACTTGAGACCTGTGGTCTTCAATTTTAAATTTTTACTTCCCCTCCAATGTCAGTTAACTTATATCTCATTAACAAAAATATTTGATTACATATTAATCAACTAATCTATACTATATAATAAAAGAAACCACTTTAGGAACACTTGTCATCATATTAGGCTATCTCTTATAGATAATTATAATTTTAGTTTAATCTCTTATAGATAACCCTCCTACTAAATATTATTTAGTTTAATATCTTATATTATAGATAATCCTAAATACTAAATATTATTAGTTATAATATAATTCTTATTCTTTTTTATAAATCATTATTTCTTATTTAAAGTTTATCGTTACTAATCCCTCTTATTTTATAGATATTAGTCCAGGTCAGATGATTCAGTTCAAACATATATAAAGTTATTAGAAAAACATTACATATGGTATACATACAGTTTTAATTGGCAATGGTGACCCTATAATTTTTATAGAAAAACTAAGACAACAATTATGACTGTTTAATGTATCAATTTAGGGATTGGGGAAAAATATAATTAGGATTTTTTAGAAAGGGGAAATATGTAGTTAAATTTAGGGGGTTGGAAATTATGTAATAAGGCTTCTTAGGAGGGGGAAATATGTAAAAATCCCCTTTACTTAATACTTTAATCCGAAAATTTCTCTTGTGGGTCTAAACCCGACATCGTGAATCGGCCGTCTGGCTGCTTCCTTCCAATATTTTTAGAGTATTGATGCCTTAAAAAAGGGTCGTACTATTATGGCATTAACACACACATGCTCGCTTTGCGAATTATAATTGTAACTTTTTATTTCTCATTAAATATAATGTAATACGTAAATACGATAATAAGTATTATATAATATAATATAATATATTTATTTTTGTATCATTTTCAACGATTTTATGTTCTTTGATGAATTTTATAATAGTAACATACATCATCTTTATATTAACTTATTTATGTCAATTTGGTATATAAACGTCTCTATCTTTGGTTTGCATTTACAAGAAATATTTATTATATAGTTTAGATTGTTCAGCCCGTGTAACACACGAGGAACAAACCTAGTAATAATAATAACAAACCTAAGAAAATTAATTAAATTTGTAATATAAAATTAATAAGTAATAATCATAATTGTAATAATAATTATCCAAATATTAATAGTGAAAATCTAAAACAACATACAAGAAGATGAGTTCAATTTTTGACATTTGGTAAATTATGATTAATAAGGTGTAACTTACAAGTAAGAGTAGAGTAACATTCGCTATTTAAAAATATTTTTTTTAATTTTTTGATTAAAATGTTTATTTATACAAATATCAAGAAATTAAGGTTTTATAAGTTTTAAGACCTAAAATTTATATTTTTATACGACATAGACACATTGCATATATTTACTTGGATTAAAATACAAATAAAAGAGGTCGTATCAGCATGTCTATAGAGTCGTATGGTAGTAACTTAAATGTCTAAGAAAACAAAGTAAATTGCCAAAATCGTCCCTTAGCTTTGGGTATGTGATGGAGTGTCGCACTCCGGTCAAAGATAAGATTTATAAGCCCTAATTACCCTTAATGATAGCTAGTGGTAGCAAGGGGTCGAACCACGAAGAGTATGTGGTTTGCGAATGGACTTGAATGAATTTAAACAAATGTCACAACTTATGAAGCTTACTAGAATATTTTTGTGTTTTGTTTGGTTGAAAAGATGTGAATTAGACTAACGAAATCAATTGAATTAATTAACTACTAGAAATTAACGATTGCAAGAAAACTTGATTACTTAAAACAAGATGGAATAACAAGGTTCACACCAGGTTTCAACAAATGCAAGACCTAGGGTTACTATGTGCTTTAATTTGATTTACTCGAATTAATTCATTAACGGGTCAATAATCACAAAGCTTAGGTGCCAATCACTATCAACTTCATAGACAACAGACCATGATGCATTTCGTTACCTCGGACTAACAAATCCTATCAAAAGACAAGGCATAAATACGTGTATTCGTTTCACAAAGTCAAATTTAATCATTCACTTGACAATTCGTAAATTCAATACAAACGTAGGACAATTGTCTAAAGATTCAAATGTAATTCAAGTTGTCACAAATCAAACATCAAAACATAATAAACCCTAAATCTTACAAAAGTCTATACCGGGGTGAAACCTCCAAGGAATTAGCCACGCATGATCGAAAGGACGTGATCACCGGATGTTTGTATCTTGAATTGGATCATCTTGAACTTGGAGAATGATGGATGATGAAGGTTAGATGTTGGGATGAAGGATGATGGTGGAATGAATGATGAATGGATGATTAAGGTTGGTGGAATTGTGATGAAGGTAAAAATGGTTGAGGATTCGCTTGAATATGGATGATGATGGTGTTAGTGAATGAATTGGTGATTGTTCTAGGCTCCAAAATAAAGTTCAAAACTCAAAACAAGATGTAACCCCCGTATTCAATGCCCAAAAGATCTTTTAATTCGTTCCAATACCAAAGAAATCAAGATTTCGCGATTGTCGTTTGCACGTGGCGTCGCCGATGGGCCTGTGTGGCGTCGCCGACGGTTTTCAAAAACCACAAAATCCAGTGATGACTTATTTCCCTGTCTACGGTGGAACTTGGGCGACGACATTCATCAAGCAGCGTCGCCGACGGCTCTTTTGGGCGTCGGCGACGGGTCCTCGAAATGTAACTTTCCGTTTTCTTTAATTCTTGGTCCCGGTTGACCCGTTTGACATTCCGGTGATCCGTTTTTCGTCCCGATGACCCGTAAAGCTCCCGAAAAGCTCCTTAAACTCCGCTATACCTGCAAAACAAGTACCTAATCAAAAGTAGGCTATTCGGAATTAAAACTCGTGTAAAAACATCAAATTAAGCAATTACGATCACCGTTAATCGACCACGTATCACATCCCCACACTTGTCTTTTGCTTGCCCTCAAGCAAATCTGTCTTTCACTTTCACGTGGGTCGAACAAGAAATACACTCCCCATTCCCGAGACGAAGGTTAAGGTCAATTGTCATGCCCAAGTTCAAACTTTTTACAATTTACAAAATATCTAACGGTAAAGTGAATAATCACATGTAAAATGGTTATCCAAGACTAACCCGCCCTTGAAACCAATAAATCATGCACATCCCTCACAATGTTCTCTCCACTCGGCTTATAATTAGGCTAATTTTTATGATGTATTAGCACTTTAAAAAAAAAATAGTCACTCAAAACCGATTAGAACACGTACCCGCATAAGCTTGCAACTCAATCATTCTCCACCACCGAACACGAATACTAAACACAAGTCATATGGTCTTTGTAAGGGTTGTAATGGGGCTAGGCTAAGGGTAGGAAATAGGATATTTAAAAGTGGCTAAGGTGATGAAAAATTCGATTTTTTATTACAAAACAACTATTCTAAACACGAGTAAACTATAAACATCAACTTCAAGGCAATGATTTTAGCCTTTTATTCAACAACTAGAAACACATATTTTTGTTCTTTTCTTAATGATTTTCTATTCTTTTTCGCAACATTTTCTGATTTTTCTCTCTCTCTTTTTTCTTTTTTTATGCAAACAAACAATTCACAACTATACAACTTAACTCCTATAATCGAATTTCCATCACACGGGTTTAAAAGAAAAAGGTTTAAGGATATGGGCTAAATGGGTTATCAAACGAAAGGATTAGGCTCAAAGTTGGCAACTAAGGGATAAATTTTTGAGTAAGGATAGATAAATGGTGTAAAAGGAAAAGGTTTACCTAATGCCTTAATCATTCTTGTGCTTGTATTCGGCCTATGGTCTCAAACGTATCAAAAGTTGCAAGTTCTACAATACATGACTAATGGTCCACTCTAACAAAGAAACATAAATATGTAATTCTATGATGTAAAAGTGGCTCAAACCCTCACATATATAAAGGGTATGGTATGTGACATGCATAATGTGCTAGTTTCTTAGGCGGATTATTCACAAATAACCACCCGCTAAATACCTGTCATGCTAATAATTTGAACTTGACCATGACAAAAGACCAAATGGGTTGTGCCATCCCTCGTTGACTTAGTTACTTGTGCTTTAAGATCGCTTTTGAAACAAGACATTTTTGAATTTTTTTTGAAATTTTCCCCCATCCCCACACTTGAGGTAAATATTGTCCTCAATGTGTAGTGTTTAAATGAACGTGTCAAAATCGAGAAACCTTTCCTACTCCCCCCATCCCCACACTTTAGGTAAACATTGTCCTCAATGTGTAAGAACTAGAGTTTTTGAAACGCACAAGGGATGTGACACGGCTAATTTCCCAAAAGTTCCACCCCGAAAATTAAAATACAATTACAGTCCACTTATTACTAACTAAGAATTAAGGTAAAAGGAAACGCATGCACCTGATTTTTATCGCTAGATGCTCATGTCTTCTTCTTCTCTTCACAAAAACGGTCGTCCCTTGAACATAATGTACCTACAAATCTTAACCCTTGTGTAGAAGCATGCTTCTCACAACCATTGAAATTTGTTAGCTACCTAGTTCTACCATTTTTATGAAAGTGTTACCAAGTCATGCGTTAATTTACCTTGATTTATGTGGAAAATTAATTTACAACAACAACAGTCCTAACTCACTTTCGTAGGAATCACGGTTGCATTTAGCTTATGCAACAAGCCCTTTTAAATCCCCAATAGCTTGGGAGGACGAGTAGGTCTCGTGAGGGTTATATAGGGAACACACCCACAATGTTCATTTAACTAGGAAAAAGAAATACTAACGAAATAAAAATAAAGAAAACCAAGATATACAACAACAACAAAATACATACCTCGCCGTCACCGCTGGTATCTCTCATTCGGGTCGACTAGCGGGTTTGGGTGGTAGGAGTAACAGTGAGAGCCTCGAACATCTCTCGGTAGTTGTCGAGGGGACCCGACTCTCCTTGTACTGGTGGCTGGAACTATGGCGGGATGAAACTAGACCCTACTGCCTCGGGCCAATGAGGTGACGGATCAGAGGGGCCTCGGGGAACAGGGAGGTTGGCGTAGTCGGTCCACCCTACGTGTTCTGCATAGGGGAGGCCGGCTTCCCAATCTCTCCGGTATCGCTCCTGATCATGGAGGACCTTGGCGTTATTAATAGCCACTTCAGTAGAGACGTATAAAGCACCCCATCGGCGGGCTTCCAATGTATTTTGCTCGTTTTGTTGTCTCCCCTCATTCTCCTCCCACGCCCATCTTCGGGCCGCCTCTTGCTCCTGCATTTGTACCAAATGCTCCATTTGTGATCTTTGTAGAGCTTGGAACATTTGCCGCTCTTCCAAATACTTCTCCATCCTTTCCCGATGGGCCGCTTGGAGGTCCCACTGTGCCTGCAACTGGGCTTCGTTTTTTTCCTCCCAGTTCCTCCTTCTCGCCTCATACTCTCTACCTTCTGCTATACCCGTCGACACATTATCAAAAAACGCTTGTTGACCACGGTTAAAATCCCGGTACGATGGTACCCGACGCTGATTCACAACATTTGCCACATCTGCAGAAATTTCCCTAGTTAGCCGCCTGTACCTCTACCTTGGTCCCCGTGGACCGGCAGGCTCAGTCTCATCTTCCTCATCATGACCACCCTCTTTGGCCTCGCGCGGATCAGTATAATTGTAACTGTTTCCTTGATCATCCTCCACTGTATGAAGATGACCAAAGACTTTAACTGTGATTTTCCAGTGACGCTTCATTGAAGCAAGGTTAAACTGATCAATGGGTTTAGAAACCCATAGCGATTCCTGTGGCAACGCGTTCTATTGTAAAATCATCGCGCTGATTAGCCGCACATATGGGATCATCTTCCGTGTGCACGACTCCCTTGTGTCCCAAGTGTTTATCATCACAATTTGACGCCATGACAACCTTGGCGTCCCATACTACAAAGCGTGTAAAGCCCGACAGTCGTGTGCCTTCACTTTTCCGCGGGCGCTGAACCGCACCATCACATTTTCTAACGAGATGCCTTGCAAGATTCTTCCCTCTAAAGATAAATCGTTTCTTGACTCCCCCGCACCTCCAGAACCTGGCTACACAGACACTAACATCTGATCTGGATCAGCAGTGTTGGTCTTGTTGTCCAAGAAACGATCATAATCATAATAATCGTACGCTTCGACCCCCAATGAATCAAATCTGGCAATGGCATTCATATGTTCGAAAGACATAACCATTTGGTTCTTCCCGATGTTGCCAATTAACTGCCATGTATGGGCTGGCCCGTCAGAGTTTTCAAACCTCAGAGTTGATAGCCAATCACATACTGCCGCTAGATAGACTCGTGAGGTTATATCCTCACACCAGTCCAATACTCTTTCCCACCCAAGCTCTTCAAACCGTTGAGTTATGCCAATTGTACGGAATTCCTCAACATTCACCGCACGTTCACACACTGCTCTCTCTGGTACAGAAGCTGATACACCCGTAACCATTTTCCACTTCCACATTTTCGCCTCTAACCTCTTGTTGTTGAACCTGGAAAGAGCCTTCTTTTTGTTGTCTTTCCATGCTGAAGCCGATCGACTGTTTTTGAATTCTTCCCAGTTCCAGTCCTGTCTATATAATTGCACGTCACCTTCTTCCACATTACTTAATTGCTCCCATTGTCTCTGATAGTGACCCGAGCCTGAACCGGCTTCAGAAGATGAACCATCTCCGGAAGTTTTAGATCTATTTCTTCCGAACATAGCTACAATCATAAGACAAAAGAACAATTAGCACACCCCAATCTTCAAAACAATCTCAAACTTTGAACATAATGTATGATGTTGAGTTTCAATTAATAACTAGATGCAAAATCGCCTTTTTAAACTTCCAAAGTCGCATATTTTATCATCTACATATCAATTTTACATGTTTATTCACAATTTCTTATGATTTCAACAATATTCAACATCATAACTATGTTCAATCATGCAACTAATTAGTGTAATCACATCACTAAGACTAGAGCATGTTCAAATCCCATCCAAATCAAGCAATCATCCTTAAATTTATGCTAAAACATCATACATTATGATAAACAACCTACTCTTAAACCATAAGCTTAAAATTTTGGAAGAAATCAACTAACCATATGATAATCATGCTTAAATTTAAAGAAATTCCATACCTTTGATGTAGATGAACAAGAAAAACTAAGAAAAGATGCAAAGCAAGAAACTTGATGAACACCCTTTAAAAAAACCCGAAAATTCACGCCTAGAAATCTTGCAAACGAGCAAGAATTAATGAAAACCGTGATAGGGGTTTTGTTCCTCTCGAAAAATACACGAAATAAGCTCAAGAATCAAGTGATTTGGCTGAGAATTGAAGGAGTTATGAGAGATGAAAGATTAGGGTTCTTGTGAGAGTTTTTGGGGAAGATGAAGTGCAAGAGGGCGATAGTAAGTGTTTAAAATTGATTAATTGAGGTGTAATAAAAATATGGGTGAGGTAATATGGGTCTTGGGTCATGTGTGACTAAAAAAAGTGACTTGGGTCAAGTTTTTAAGGGTTTGGGGTGTTTGGGTTCGAACTAAAATCACTTGAACAAATCAGCGACGGATAGCAATGCAGGACCCGTCGGCGACAGGTCATCCCGCTGTCGGCGACGGTATGTAAAAAATTGGGGACTTGGGCGACGGTTAATCTTCCTGGATACGGAAGAAAGTAGGCGACGCAACTTTTCAGAGGGCCGTAGGTGACGGGCTTTAGCACCGTCGGCGACGGTATACAGAAAATCAATTTTTTTATTTTTTCAATTTTTATGTTTTTTTTTAAAAAGAATGAAGAAAATTATTTAATTTTTGTAAAAGGAACCTATGCTAATAAAATTCCAAAAATTTTTTAAAAATGTTTTTATAAATTTTTATAAGTTAAAAATTTAAAATACGAAACCGTTTAACGGTCCTACCACCCTCTGAAAAGCCGTGTATTGTCCCTATTACACAAAAATAAGTCTAAAAACATACCTTTTGTCTTCATGACCCGTTTGTAATGTTTGGACTTCACACAATCAACGGAGGTTAGTATGAATGATAACGATTATCACCAAAAATCTCAAACAATCAAAATAAATTATACAAAACTCTACAAAATTTATTACCGGTCCTTTTAGTTGACATCATAAGTTGGCACACTTACCACAAAGTTTACCAACTCCACATTCTCATCCCTTTTATCTTCGTTACCATCAAGGAACGGTTTAAGGCGGTGCCCATTAACCATTTGCTTCGACCCATCCTTCGGGTCCTTGATTGTAACATCTCCAAGCTTCCCGACCCGTGTAATCATGTACGTGCCCATCCATTTGCTCGTGAGCTTTCTGGGAAAGTATTTAAGCCTTGAATTGTAGAGCCAAACCTTTTGACCCACTTCAAATTCCTTCGGCTTCAACTTTGCATCATCTGCCCTCTTCATATCATCCTTATATTTTGAAGCACACTCATACGCTTCTTCCCGAAGCTCCTCCAATTCGCATAGCTTTAACTTTCGATCCTTACCTGCATCATCGTATTTCATATTAACCTCTTTAATGGCCCACCAAGCACGATGTACAAACTCAACTGGTAAATGACAATTTCTCCCATAAACCAAGCGATATGGTGTAGTCCCAATAGGTGTTTTATGAGCCGTTCTATAAGCCCATAAAGCATCATTCAACTTCGTTGACCGATCCTTTCGGTCCAGTCGAACGGTCTTTTGCAAAATTTCCTTTATTTGCCTATTGGAAACTTCCACTTGACCACTGGTTTGTGGGTGATAGGGGGTAGCAATTCGATGATCAACGCCATACCGTTTCAATAGCTTACCAAAGTTAAAGTTCTTGAAATGAGATCCCCCATCACTAATGATCACTCGAGGGATTCCAAATCGAGAAATAATATTGGTTTGCACAAAATTACAAACCACGGTATGGTCGTTTGTCTTGGTGGTAATCGCTTCGACCCACTTCGACACATAGTCGACCGCCACCAAGATATATAAATTGCCATGCGAACTAGGGAATGGGCCTATGAAATCGATCCCCCACACATAAAAAATATCTACAATAAGGATCGGTTGCATGGGCATCTCATCCCTTTTAGAAATACCCCCTAGTTTTTGACACTCGACACAGTTTTTAGCGAAATTAAATGCGTCCTTAAAAATAGTCAGCCAATAAAGGCCGCTATTGAGCACTTTGTGCCCGGTTTTGTGACCACTGAAATGCCCCCACAAGCAAATGAATGCAAGTGCATCAAGACACTAGGAATCTCCTCGTCGGGTATGCATCTTCGAACGATTTGATCCGAACAAATCTTGAATAAGTCCGGTTCTTCCAATGTGTAGTACTTGATTTGAGAAAGGAAGTGCAACATCTTCCTTCTATCCCAATGAGCTGGCAAGTCACCTGTAACCAAATAATTAACAATATTAGCATACCATGGTAATATTGAAACTTTCAGAATTGCTCATCCTGGAAATTCTCATTAATTTCCACACGAGAAGAATCCTCCTCCACTATCAATCGAGACAAATGGTCCACAACCACATTCTCACGCCCTTTCTTGTCTCGAATCTCCAAGTCAACTTCTTGTAGCAAAAGAACCCATTGGATTAATCTCGGCTTTGCATCCTTTTTATCCATGAGATACCTAACTGCAGAATGGTCAGAATACACAATGACCTTAGTACCCCATATATAAGCACGAAATTTATCCAATGCATATACCACCGCAAGTAGCTCTTTCTCGGTAGTTGTATAATTTAATTGTGCATCCGAGAGAGTCTTACTTGCGTAGTATATGGCAACTGGTTTCTTGTCTACCCGTAGACCCAATACGGCCCCCACCGCATAATCACTTGCATCACGCATAATTTCGAATGGTAACGACCAATTCGGTGATTGCAAGATTAGGGCCTCAACCAACTTTTGTTTCAAAACATCAAAGGCATTCTTACAATTTTTATCAAAAACAAACGGAATGTCTTTTAACAAAAGGTTACACAATGGTTTCAAAATATCACTAAACCCTTTAATAAACCTTCTATAAAAAACCCGCATGTCCTAAGAACGACCTAATACCTTTAACACTCGTGGGATATGGTAGTGTAGAAATTACTTTAATTTTTGCATGATCTACCTCTATCCCACGACTCGACACCACATGTCCCAACACTACCCCTTCTTGAACCATAAAATGGCTCTTCTCCCAACTCAAGACCAAATTAGTTTCAACACATCGTTTCAACACTTTTTCTAATTGTTCTAAGCAAGTTTCAAACGATGATCCAAAAATGGAAAATTCATCCACGAAGATTTCCAAAGACTCCCTCACCATATCCGAAAAGATACTCAACATACACCTTTGAAAGGTGGCGGGGGCATTACATAATCCAAATGGCATTCGCCTAAATGCAAAGGTGCCATAAGGACACGTAAAAGTGGTCTTTTGTTGATCTTCCGAATGAATAGCAATTTGATTGTATCCTGAATATCCATCCAAGAAACAATAAAACTTTTGTTCGGCTAATTTTTCCACTATTTGGTCAATGAACGGTAAGGGAAAATGATCTTTGGAAGTTGCGGTATTCAACTTCCTATAATCAATGCAAATACGCCACCCGGTTACCGGCCGGGTAGCTACCTCCTCACCTGCGTCATTTTTGACGACTTGTATACCTGCTTTCTTTGGGACGGTTTGTATCGGACTCACCCATTGGCTATCAGAGATGGGATAAACAATACCCGCATCAAGCCACTTTAGCACCTCCTTTTTGACAACTTCCCGCATGTTCGGGTTCAACCTTCTTTGTGCATCGCGGGCGGGTGTTATGGTGTCGTCGGTGATGATCTTGTGCATCACTATTGAGGGACTAATACCCCTCAAATCCGCTATGGTCCACCCAATAGCCGCCCTATTGGTGACCAACACCTTCATCAATCTCTCTTCTTGCTCCTCGGTCAAATTTGATGCAATAATGACCGGGAGCGTGTTGCCTTCACCAACATAAGCATACTTTAGATGCTTTGGCAACACCTTCAACTCCACTTCCGGCGGCTCCACCAATGACGGTTTCAACTTTGTGTCAATGGTTTCTGGTAAGCTCTCCACTTGGTGCGTCCATATCGGTTTTCCCTCTTTAACCGCAAGCGCCTCCAAACTCTTCACCTCCTCGTCTATGCTCCGATTCATCTCCACTTGTGACCTGACAAACATAGAACAATTCTCCATTGTGTTTTCCTCATCTACAACAGTATCGTAAAGAGGTATACACCTGTCAACAATGTCTGCCATAGAGCATTCATCGTCGACTGAAGGAGTCGTCAATCCCGAAAAAACATGTAACCTCAACCTTCGGTTTCCAAATGTCATGTTAACCGTTCCCGTTTTGCAATCAGTTTGAGAATTTACGGTTGCTAGGAACGGTCGACCCAAAATCACTGTAGGTTGCTTGGTTGGGTCCTTGGCTACAAAATCAAGTACTAAAAAGTCTACCGGATAGTAAAAATCCTTGATTTTTACTATCACATCCAAGACAATTCCACGGGGTAGTTTGGATGTCAAATCGGCTAACACCACGGTGGTGTTTGACGATTGAAGTAGACCAAACTCGTATTGGTCATATTACTACCAGGTAGAATGCTCACACTAGCACCAAGATCTAAAAGTGCCCGGTTGATTTTAAAGTCACCTACTTGAATTGAAATGATAGGCGCACCCGGATTTTGGAGCTTAGGTGGAAGTGCACCCGAAAGAATCGAACTCACATTTTCGGTTAAATCTAGTTTTTTAGGAAATTTGTGAGTTCGTTTTTGGGTATACAATTCCTTCAAGTACTTAGCATAAGACGGTACTTGCTTGATTGCATCCAAAAGAGGTAAATTAATTTTTACTTGTTTGAAAACTTCCAACAACTCTTCTTGTTGTGGACCTCTTTTGTTTACAACCTTCTTCACGGGTCCCTTCAATGCTTCGGGATAAGGGGCGGTATTAACCTCCACACCCTTTTCCTTAACCTTAGGGACGTGGATGGTCACAACGGGTGTGTTATTATTAATTTTTAAATTATTTTTGTTTTGACCCGTTTGACCATCCTCACACCCTTCATCACTAGCATCTTCCACCACCCCTTCAACAAACTGGGGTGATGGTGTTTTGACACCATTATCCATGACTCGACCACTACGTAAAGTTATTTTATTAATTGGTACCTCACGTGTGTTCTTTGAGCTTTACCCTTGATGCTTAGGGTTCACCATGGTGTCACTTGGAAGCTTTCCCATGCTCCCCCTTAATTGAGCCATTTCCTCCGCGAGTTGGCCCACTTGCTTGGCCAATGCTCCATGCGATTTGTCTCTTACTTCAAACTCTTTCTTCATTTCAGATTTGATCTCTTGATTTGAAGTAGTGAGGGCATTCATAGCATTCATGAGTGCATCAAACTTAGAATTTATCGAGTCATCACCACCCGTTTGAGAGTTTGAAGCACCACCCCCATTTCCACTTTGGTTGTAGCCACGTTGGTAGTTGTTGTCACGGTTTTGGTATCCTTGGCTACCCCCTTGATTGTAGTTCCTTTGATAACCCCCTTGGTTACCACCTTGCCGATTATGATAAGAAGAACCACCTTGCCCACTTTGATTTCCCGATTGAAAGTTTGGGTTCATTTGATTCGAAGCATTACCATATCGGAAATTTGGGTGATTTCTCAAACCCGGATGGTAAGTGTTGGAGTTCATATCATATTGTTTTCGATCTCCATACACTTGATTTACCTCTTCGGTATAGTCACCCGATCCAGTTTGACGTTGATCGGTCCGATGACCAATCTCCCCACAATCTTCGCAAACCGCAAATTGCACCGCATTCACCTCCTTCCTTTTCATACGAGCTATCTCCCGTTCTAGAGTAGAAATCCGATCCTTAGAGTTAGAGTCAAGATCGGGAAGTGACCGGGAAACGGGATGTTTTTTAGCTCTATCGGCCGACTCCTTTGACTTTGACCGCTTGCTCATCCGTTCAAGAAAATCCCAATCGTCATCTTCATGGTTACTCAACAACGTTCCATTGCTCGTTGACTCAAGGTGATTCCATGTCTCGTCATCTAATCCTCTTACAAAACACTTAACTAACTCCCACTTTTCTATTTGATGATGTGGGCACTTCCGAATCAATTCCTTGTACCGAGTGAATGCTTCATGTAATGGTTCACTTGAGAGTTGGCGGAAAGACCTAATTTCATCTCGAGCATCATCGGTCTTTTCCATCGAGTAATATTCGTCAAGGAAAACTTGTTGAATTTCGGCCCATGTACGAATACTATTCGCTGAAAGTGTGAGGAACCACTGTTTCACCTTATCTTTTAGCGAAAATTGAAACAACCGAAGCTTGACCTCTTCCAATGCGAAATCATGCCCCCCCAATAGTGCTACATATGGCCGAAAACTTCGCCAAATGAGTGTATGGTTCATCATTGGACCTCCCATTGAAGTGGGGAAGGATATTGATGTAATGGGGCTTGCAATCGAATATTCTTCTCTCGCACACAATTGGTGAGTCATTGTCGGTGACCACCGGCCTAAAACGGTCATTGACTCCCCTTAGAGGTTGTTGACGCTGACGTGGGCCGTTGACTTCTTGATCAACCGGTCTTCGATTATCCCTTCGATCACCTCCTCTATTACCACCTTGGTTTCCACCTTGATTACCTCCTCCCACAAAACGAGGAATCCGGTTAGGGTTCACATTATTATTGTTGTTGTAGAACCCATCATTCCGGTTCCTTTGATTGTTGTTTCGTGGGTTCAGGTTGTTTCCGTAACCGTCGTTTCTTACATCCCCATACCCATAATTGTCATTCCCCACAAAATTGGCATTTTGATAGCCAAATTCATCGTCGTCAAACCCTCTAGCGTTGTAGACATTCCCCCGGTTCACATACCCCCAACCGTCATCATCGACCCGATCATCATAGTTACCCCCATCATCCTAGTATTCCGAATGAATACTCACGTGCTCCGGCGATTGGTAACCGGGAACACTAAATGACTCATCATCGGGGATAGCGTTTCTCAAATCATCTATGTTAAAGAACGGGTCGTCATTCGTGGGATTGCCACGATCTCGGTTGCCTCTACGATCGGAATTAATATTCCGGTCATCAAGTTGAGTGGGTAAGGAGTTATGTCGGTAAAGGTTTTGTTGTTGGGGTGTTCTTTGGTTGTTATTGGGATTTTGGTTTCAGAAAGGTGGTGTGGGTGGTCTTGAATTGTTACCACCAACCGGTGGATCTTGAGGTATAGGTTGGACATTTTGAGCTGGGCGGAGATTGCCTCGGTATTGGATTTTGGTTTTGGTTTTGGTTTTGGTTGAGGTTGAGGTTTTGGTTTGAATTTTGGTTTGCCATTGAATCAGTTTCAATGGATGGTGTGAATTGTGGTGTTTGGGTGACTTGGTTAGAAACAACGGTTGCTTCTAACCGGCTTGCTAAGTTTCTTCTTGCAACTCTTTCAATTTCTGGTTCGTAGACTAACGGTGAAGTCCTCCCGGAGTTCCTTGTATGCATGCAATACCTGTAATCTGCACAAGTAACACAACCCGCGTAACAAAGAAAAAGACAAAGTACAAAAAGAAACTAAACAAATTAAACAGTTAATCACGTAAATTCAAGCAATAATCCAAACACAAAGCGCACGCACGCACTCCTCGGCAACGGTGCCAAAATTTGATCGGAGTGTCGCGCTCCGGTTAAAGATAAGATTTATAAGCCCTAATTACCCTTAACGATAGCTAGTGGTAGCAAGGGGTCGAACCACGAAGAGTATGTGGTTTGCGAATGGACTTGAATGAATTTAAACAAATGTCACAACTTATGAAGCTTACTAGAATATTTTTTGTGTTTTGTTTGGTTGAAAAGCTGTGAATTAGACTAACGAAATCAATTGAATTAATTAACTACTAGAAATTAACGATTGCAAGAAAACTTGATTACTTAAAACAAGATGGAATAACAAGGTTCATGTAATACCCCGACCACGTAAAACAACAAACCGTGGCGGAAACGTCGGGGAGTGTTGTAACAGAATCATCGTTTCACAACCATGGTAATTAAAAGTTTCATTTAATTGATTAATTTAAGTAATGTACATTGTCTTTAAACCAAAACAAACAAACTACACATTGTTTATAACTGTTTTTAAGTCACTAAGGCCTCGTCCAGGTCCTATGTGACACAAGCTTCTTAGCAAGCAACATCAAGCAATACCACCCGAAACATATGTAAAAACAAAGTCAGCAAAGAAATGCTGGCGAGCACATAGGTTTTATAAGAGTATCGGAATCATGGCTCGTTTATATATATTGCAATACCTCGAAAACCTTGTTTTGAAAAGTATATAATATTGCAACATGATTGACCAACTCAAATCAAGATGGTTATAATTTATAAAATCTCGTAGCCATGATTCTTAACTCAAAGACTTTTGTTTTAGTAAACCAATTCGTAAAACATCTCGTTAAAACTCGTTAATAAAACTTGTATGGTTTATATCATTTCGAAAACCTCGTTGTGTGACATCGTTTCAAATCGTTTCCCAAGTGAACTAAATAATGACTCGCAATGTAATATGATAGAAGCACTTATATATAAGATGTACCAGCAGCGTATCTACCATGATTCTATCATACTACATCCATCCCATTATCTAATCACTACTCAAAACCAATCGTTTATCCAATTTATTTATCTTGTTTAAGTCGTCCCAGATCCTTTTAACTCGTCCCAAAATCGTATTCGTTTTAATTGTGAAACGACTTATGGTCGTCTCGCTAATAACATTCAAACCTTCGTGACTCGTCTACCTCGTTTCTCGTATTAACAAACCACCAAAGGGTAAGTTAACAATCACAGATTAGGTCATTACCTACATAACCCCCACACATAACCATGGGTGTAGTCTGATAACAGGATTTGTCAGATCCTATGGTACCATAATCTAATACTGGTCGGTTCGGCCAAAATTAATGAATGTCATTCGTTATGTAACTACAACCAACAAGTTCGTTCACTTTATCGAAATCGTTATTAGTTTAATATAAACCATCTTTATCGTTTTTGAAACCATCGTTTAAATATCGAAATCGTTTTAATACATATGAATCACCCCAAAACAATTGAAAACAGTAAAATAGGGGAACTATGTACTCACATTGAATAGAAGGGTATCCTTGATCTAAAGAACTTAGCGAAGCTCAGACAAACCAAGGAATTTCAAGTAGTACCTAGTAATCGGATCACTAGTAAATAAATCGACACCTAAATCGGAAGATCGGACAGAATAGGGTCTTGTAAACCAAATGAGTGTTGGAACTCATGTGATATGGTTTAACAAAGCCTACATTCTAAATTGGAACCTAACCTAAGTGCTTTCGACCCGTTACGACCCATTAAGGTAGCTTACGTTACTTTAACGCGTCGTGCGCGTAAAAGCGCGTTCGAGATGTCTAACTAGTCCTATGACAAGTATTATATGACTAAACACGTTTAATTAAGTTGCATAATCAGTTATGTGACAAATGTTTAGGTTACATATGCTTAAAATCCAATTATGCGTGAAAAGGGTATTTTGGTCATTTACCTAAGCCATATAAATTACCTATCACACAACTACTTAAACTAGGTGACCATAAGGTATAACCTCGGAAGGTTATTCCCTATGCAACTATAGTCACTACACATGCTTGGTCGGATCCTAATGATCGACCAAACGGGTCGAGTTCGAAAGTCTAAGCGGTGGTTTAGACCGCTTGACTTACGACTCTAAACAAGCACTAAACTAAAAGTGACGAGCTAAGCATGTTAAAACATGCTTAACTAATTTAGAAAACAAGTTTTGATATCAAAACAAAGTGTTTTGATACCAAGAGTAGTTTGGTTTCAAAATATGCTTAAATGCGCATTTTGACCGAAACTACGACTCATCACTACGCCTAGTCAACGTGGTAATCAGTAGGTATAGTCACTAGGGACTATAACCATCGTGATTACGCTCACGTTGCGAAGTTCAAACGAACTTCTCGTTGACCATTGACTGGGCAAAGCTGAAAGTCAAACACTGTTTGACTTTTAAGCTAAGAAAGCAATAAAAGAATGAAAGAGGACTTACAAAGGGTCCAAATAGATTTGATTCTAAGTATTCTCAGGTAGGTAGTGAATAATCACAACCACTTAGAGAAATTCTCAGATCAAATGTGAGGAAAATGGAATGGGGACATGGCCTTATATAGTTTTTTGCAAACCGTTAGGTTCATTTCTTGGCAAGGAGGGAATGATCTTGGCCATACAATTGTCAAAGAATGATTGGGGAACTTGTTCTCCACACAAACCAGCCCATAGCATGAAAAACTAGAGATCAAAACCATCAAATTCGAGCTAAATGACCAGATTCAATGTTTCTGAGCTGTAACACTGACACGGGCTGCGTAAAGGTAAGGCCAGGCTTACGCGGGCCGCCTGGGCCACTTTGGCAGAATGACAGTTTTAGCCCCTGAATTCGTAAAACTTGCATTTCGGCTCATTTTTGACACGTTTAAGCCCCGTTAACCTCATTTCAAGGCTCTAAAATGAATTTAAAGTATAGGGAACTTAAAATATGCTCAAAAACATCTCGGATGTCGGCTCGTTTGGTCGTACGGTCGCGTTGTTCGTCAAATTACGACGAAACTCAAACGGACGCGAAAACGATCCAAATTGAGCGACGAACGGTATTTTTGTATGCTGATCACTAAAATAAAAATATTTTAGTGTCTACAAAAATTTTGGGTGTCCAGATGTGGTCAGAACGTAAGATATGCGCGAAAATGCAAACTTACGTCGTTTTTGACACTTTTAGTCCCTGTAAGATCAAATAAGCATGTTTTCGCATACCGAACCCCTCAAAGCTTATTTCTAAGCTATGTTTAGGTTATTTATGGTATTTTTAGCTTATGATCAAGTTCTGGACTCTTCGATACCATACGAATCGGTATAGTTTCGCAGTTTGACATAATTAGTCCCTGCGATCGAATAGACTTGTTTTCAACACACCAAACCATCCAAAACTTATTTCTAAGTTATGTGGAAGTTATTTAGGGTATGTTAAACATATGTCACTATTCCATAGTGTTTTTCGCGTTAAACTGACTGCGTTTACGCCCTAGTTTGCGTAAAACCTTCCAGAAAGTGATTTAAAGCTTGAAATCGGAATCGAATCGAATCATAAAATCATCAAACACAATTACACATATAATAACATCAAAACACGTTGTTTTTATTGATAGTTAACATTGTTTTACATTGTACATCGATTACAGAGCACAGTTTTCACAGTCTCCCCTACTTTAGGAAATTTCGTCCTGAAATTTTAACTAGAGGAAACTTGTGAGAACAATTGCGGATATTTCGCCTTCATTTGGTCCTCACGTTCCCAAGTAAATTCTGGGCCACGTTTGGATTCCCAGCGAATCTTGACCAAATGAATTCGTTTGTTCTTCAACTGTTTGTATGTATGGTCCACTATCTCTTTAGGTTTCTCAACAAAGTGCATCGTTTCATCGATTTGGATTTCGTCGAGTGGAATGTGAAGATCAGCGCCAGCTAAACACTTTCACAGATTGGACACGTGGAAAGTCGGATGGATATTTCCAAGCTCTGGAGGTAGCTCTAGTCGATAGGCAACCTGTCCAACTCTTTCATCACTCTTAAATGGTCCAACATATCGTGGTGCAAGTTTTCCTTTCTTTCCAAATCTCACCACTCCCTTCAAAGGTGACACCTTGAGTAGGACATGGTCTCCGACTTGAAATTCTAAGGGCTTGCGTCATAAATCCGCATAACTCTTTTGACGGCATCTAGCTGTCACAAGATTATCGCGAATTCTCTTGATTTTGTCTGTTGTTTCTAGAATGAGCTCAGGTCCAGTAAGCTGAGCTTCACCGATCTCATTCCAACAGACAGGTGAATGACATTTTCGACCGTAGAGAGCCTCGAATGGTTCCATATTAATGCTAGCATGATAACTATTGTTATAAGAGAACTCGATCAATGGAAGATGAGAATCCCAATTACCACCAAAGTCTATCACGCATGCTCTAAGCATATCCTCCAAAGTTTGAATCGTTCTCTTAGATTGTCCATCTATTTGGGGATGATAAGCAGTGCTTAGATTTAGTTGGGTTCCCATGGCAGATTGCATGGTCTTCTAAAAATGAGATGAAAATCGAGCATCACGATCGGAAATGATATCCAAAGGAACACCATGTCATGATACAATCTCATCAACATAAATCTTTGCAAGTTTATCAGCAGATAGATCCTCGCGAATTGGAATAAAATGAGCTGACTTCGTTAATCGATCGATAACAACCCATATAGCATCATGACCCTTAGATGTACGAGGTAATTTAGTGATGAGATCCATCGCAATGTTCTCCCACTTCCAAACCGGTATCTCTGGTTGTACGAGCAAACCAGATGGTCGTTGATGTTCAGCCTTAACTTTGAGACAAGTTAGGCATTTTGATACATACAAGGCAACATCCTTCTTCATACCGGGCCACCAATACTGAGTTCGAAGATCCTTGTACATTTTATCAGCACCGGGATGGATAGAATATCGAGACTTATGTGATTCGTCCATCACTAAACTGCGGAGATCATCTTGTTTCGGAATCCACAAACGATCCTTGAAATAGAGCAGACCATCGTCTTTCCTTTCGAGTTTAAGCTCGAGTTGAAGCGGTAGCTCATATTTTAATAAGCCTTTGATCACACAAGACCGTTGAGCTTGAAGAACACGAGATTGAAGATCAGATAGAGTTCGAACAGAATGAAGCTTAACTCGCTCCTTTCGACTAAACGCATCGGCTGCGACATTCGCCTTGCCAGGATGGTAGCAAATCTCGCAATCGTAGTCATTCAAGAGTTCAACCCAACGTCGTTGCCTCATGTTCAGCTCCTTCTAATTAAGAATATGCTGGAGACTTTTGTGGTCTGTGAAAACCACACACTTCATGCCATAAAGATAGTGTCTCCAGATTTTGAGAGCGAAAACCACAGCTCCCAACTCAAGATCATGAGTCGTGTAGTTCTTCTCGTGAACTTTCAATTGTCTAGACGCATATGCTATAACTTTGCCTCGTTGCATAAGAACACAACCAAGGCCTAAGTTGGACGCATCGCAGTAGGCAACGAAATCATCGTTTCCCTCGGGCAAAGATAAAACAGGAGC
>JARYGA010055922.1:0-26897 GCA_030545235.1 Helianthus tuberosus
CCTTATCTACACCAACAGCAACATTTTTTGGTTGCTTAGGAGCAGATTTCTTTGGAGAATTTGAGCCTTTCTCCTCACTATCACCTTCCTTCACTGGTAATTTCCCTCTTTGTTTTTCACTAAGTTGTGCTTCACTCTTTTTGTTAGGACAGCAGCTAGCTACATGTCCTTTGACGTGACACTTGAAGCACGATCTCTGTTTCGAAGACTTCTCAGCTGAAGCCTTTGAACTAGATTCTGGTTTAGATGATGATGCCTTAGAAGGATTTGGTTCAGTTTGCTTAGTTTCAAGATTTTCTATGTTTTTGTTTTTAGCAAACTCTACATTTGATTCATTTTCTATAACAGCTGTTTCGTTTTTCATATCACTTCCTTGAACAAAATTAACCTTTTTAACAAAAGTTGGATTTTTATTCGTAGGATTTGAATTTTTCTTTTTCAAAACAGGTTTGCTGTTATTGACCTTCTTAGCATCATTATCTTCAAACACATCACCTTGACTAGATGTGAAACTACTTGGTGATGTTGACAGAAAGTCTGTGAACTCATCTTCATCAGGTAAGAAAGAATAGTCAGGACTAAGAGGAGGTGGAACTTCATTGAAGCCCTTGAATCCCACACTTGTCTTGTCATTACTCTTCTTTAACCCACCCATCATGTGTTTCATAACAAAAGTAGAATCCCTGAATTGACCTAATTTCTTTTCGAGTTCAACAATTTTGAGTTGTGCATCTGACAACTCTTTGCATTTTTCAGAAATTTCTTTTGTTTTCTCAGCCATCATGTCATGAGCTAAGTCTATGACTTGAAGTTTTTCGTTTAGTTTACAGGTTAAAACTTCAATTTCAGCTTCATAGCCTTTTATCTTTTTCAAATATGATGACTCATTTCTTTTTGCAAAGAAATTTGATTCTTTTACGTTAGATATTTCGCTCACCAGACTTTTGTTTTGAGTTGACAACCTGTCAACTTCACCCTGTAATTCACGACACTTTAAGCAAATGGAAGTAGCAGAGTTACTTACCTCTCCTGTCGATTTGTCTGAGTTGGCCATAAGAGCAGCAAGTGGAGCTTCCATTCTTTTGATGATTTCATCTTTCTCATCTGCTTCCTTTTCATCATCCATTTCATGCTCAGACTTTGGCTTTCCTTTTTCAGCATCTGTTGTCTGATCAGCCTTATCTACCTCAGCTTCACTTTTCTTCTCAACTTCAGCATTCATGTTAGCATCAGCTTCATCAACGGGAACAATCTCTGCCATAAATGCTTGAGTGACATTCTCATCATTTTCCAAGTGAATACTCCAGTCATATGAACCTTCTCGTGCAGTAGAGATCAATGCTCTTGAGTTAGAGTTGTTTGATGAATTTCTATTGTTTGAACTCTGACTTGAGGTTTCATGCTTTTGTTTCTGACATTCCCTAGCAAAATGACCATAACTTTGACAGTTAAAGCACCTCACTTTGGTCTTGTCAAAACCAACAATTTTCCCTACAAATTTCCTTCCAGTTCTGTTCATGAACCTCTTCACACGTCTGGTAATCATGGCCATTTGCCATTGCAAATCCATATCTTCAAGATCATCAGGGTCAATCTGATCGTAATCTTCATCTAAAACGGCAGGATCAGATATCTTCCCCTGAATGTAATTTTCATAAGAAGCAACAAACGAAGCAAGTAGAGCAAGGTGTTCTTCAGCAGACTTCACACTCATTGGCATTGACTTTGAACTACTACTTTGCTTAGCAGTTGATGTTCTCTTAGCTCCAGTTGATCCTCCTGAAGCAGCTACAAAACATACATCACCATCCTCATTTACTGTGACATGCTCAGTTTCACGCGAGAGAAAAGCAGTGGCAGAGTCGCTAGAAGCATCGTGAGATGAAGAAGATGTAAGCCCATTGTAAATCCCTGGATCTTGAACCTGATCATATCCAGTGTCCTTCTTCTTCATGCTGAGCTCATAAGCTCTTAGCTTTCCAACTACTTCTTCCAGTTCCTTTGTTTCATAATCAGCTTCTCCCTTTATCATGAGAGTGTAAATATCCCATTTAGCAGGCAGAGCATCAAGCAGCTTGTCATTTTTCTCTATGTCAGAATAGCAATCTATATCATAATTGTCCAATTCTGACATCAGATGGTAGTATCGAGTAATGACGTCCTCAAGTGACTCATTTTTCATGTACTTGAACACAGCAAACTGCTTCTTCAGTAGATCAATTTTGTTCTTCTTGACATCAGAATTCCCTTCATATCTCTTCTCTAGCGCATCCCACATTTCTTTTGAAGTAGTGTACTTCTTAAAGGTGTGTTTGATGCTATCAGGTAGGGACATCTTGATAGCTGCCAAGGCTTTCTTTTCAGCCTCATACATCCTTTTATCATTTTCTTGCATGTTCACATAGGCTGTGACACGCGGTCTGCCTTCAAAGTCATGTGTAGGGTTTGTGTACCCATCTTCAATACAAATCCACATGCGTGTGTCCTGATATTCAATAAAGGATTGAAACCTATCCTTCCATGTCAAGTAATTCTCCACCTTCATCATCTTAGGTGGTTTGTTCGTTGTGCCTACCTCATGTTCCATCCTTAGGAGTTCGTTTAATTTAGACATGTTCGACATTTTAAGTTAATCAGACTGTTAAAACCGTACAATTTTAGTCCGAAACCTGTTTTTACCAAATTATACCGTTAGATTCGTCTTGAGATTACGATCCCAATGATATATAATGTCTAAAACCGTTTTCGGGATTTTCCAGAGCCTTTTTTTTTTTTTTTTTGGTCCTAAAAATCCAAGGAGTCCAACGGTGCAAGCGGTTTGTCCAGATGAGTTACGGATAATTATCTAAACACGAAACTGTGAAATTTTTCCTACGATTGCCTAGAAAAATTCCACCTCTTTGAAACTTTCAACTACTCAGTCCAGTCGAAACCACACAGTCCAGTCGTAACCACTGTTGCGAGTCGAGATCTCTGTTGCGAGTCAACCAGCACAAGTCGAAACCACGGTTGCGAGTCAACCAGCACAAGTCGAAACCACGGTTGCGAGTCAACCAGCACAAGTCGAGATCACGGTTGCGAGTGAACAGTACCAGTCGAGATCACTTGTTACGAGTCGAGACCTGCACCCTTGAGTCGAGACCAGCTATTTTTCAACGAAAATCCCACAAAATCAGCACCTTTTACACCACAGAATCTTCTTATCGAAATCCTTCCAAACTAAACTCCTAAAAATCAGCAAACAACTTCACAATAACTCCAAAACAGATCAAAATCGTGAAAATTTTGACTGTTCTTCGATGTTCTTCGTGAATTCAAACAGCAACCCGAAAACTTGTTTCTTTCCGATCAGTTTTGAACCGTACACAAGAGCAAATGCTCTGATACCAATTGTAGGTCCCTATCCCGTATGGATCATAACAAAACTGACAATCTACCAAGGGTGCGGAATCCCCTTGATAAACCTAGCAAACAGAAACAAGAACACAAAACGATTTACCAACCGATCTTCTATGATTATCCAACGAAAACGTTTACAATCACTAAAGATCTCCACGAACCAACAGCCGATTTCTGTTTGTTCTAAAACTCTCACAATTCGAATGCTCTCAATAATCTCCAAAAGTCTAACCCTAAAACTCTAACTTAAGGTTGTTTATATACACACAACCATACAATTCGAACTGGTCCAAGCCCATACGAATTCTGTTTACAATTCGGGCTAAACTAGATAGACTTTAACTTGAAACAAACTTGGACTAGATTGGGCTTCAACAAACTCGAATTCTATTCAGTCTTCATAAGTCTTCGCGGCCCAAACTCGTTTAATATCCAAAGACCAATCCAACGCTGTTGTCACATAAAATGCACCAACAAACTCCCCCTTGACAATAGCTTGCAAAGGAAACTTTAGTCTTCAGAATATCAAAGTCTTTGGTCTTTGGATAGCGTCAGCTTCAACATGAACTCTGTCAGCAACAGTTGGACGACACTATTGTCCATTTGGTTCCCATTGTTATTGATGCTTGGATTCTCATTAACCAAGTTAATGTTACTCTGGTTATCGTTATTCATATTTTCTTGATTTCCTTCGTCGGGCATCTAAATTTTAAACACTTACCACATATTAATATCATAAAATAATATTTAATATAGTTAATCACATGACACGCATTTTGGTCAAAAGCGTCGATCATTGCGACTTTACTCTATTCATATAATATGCATCTATTACACACCAGTACTGAAATTAAAATTACAATACCAACTGAAATAAAATTACACTAATAATAGTAGGCATACGTACACACATATTTTATTTTATTATTATTATTATTACTATTACCGTTTCCACCATCACATTCATGGATATGGATTCATCCTGAAATCCATATTGCGCTCGTCATACTTCCAAACGAGTCGCTCTCCCACCTATCTCATTCGTTCACTACTCTCTAAAATTTCCTCTCCAAATGTCCTAAGTTCTTGTACATTGTCTGCACTCATTGGGGGTGCAGGTTCTAGGACTGGGTTCGGAATCTGGGGTGCGAGTTCCTGGTATGGAGGTGTAGGGGCCTGGAATTGGTAAGAATTATCTAAAATCGCCCTAATATATACATCGTGGTAATAGGGATCTAAAGGATCCAAACCTGGGTAGGCTCCTATGTTTGGCATGGGCATGTCTTTATGTATTGGGTAACGTTGCACATAGTCCCTATTGTCGTCCCAGCATAGGTCGTAATTTGGGTCTAAGGGGTTTGGTGTAGGTACCCTCGGTATTTCCTCTGGGTCGAAATCATGCATTTCTACTTGATTTTCAGGGTTTTCTATTTCCATTGGTTGGTCAGGGATTGGTAGTTGTGGTTGGGGTGCTATCATTTGTTCCAGGTTAGGGTCAGCTGCAGTGGTTGCTAGGATGTGGATGTTGGCTATACCTCTATTAATCATTTCCTGGGCATAGGCATCGGTTTCTCTTTTGGCTGCTGCTAGTGCTCTCTGGTCTTGTAACTTTTTCATACGCTTTCTACGCTCGTGTGCCCCTCGACTGAACCATCCCCTCTTTTTCTGAGGAAATGGCTCCTCGGACTGAGCCTTAAACACGAATATTCCTTCTTCCGTATCAGCAGAGTACCCTGAGAGGGCAGGCTGAGAAGAGGAGGTGCCTTCGCTTCTAGGCGAACCAGACAATTGACGATACGCGTCAGATGGTCCTTGGTCGCTCATACTGTAAACTAACAAATAGTCAAATAACACATAACAAGAAATACAATTATGCACGTATTTCCGTAATTTATTTCCTAACAATTTAAATTTTGATGTCAGCAGAACACTTCTGTGGCTGAATCAGTGGCTTAGCTCTGATACCACCTTCTGTCGCAACCCCCGGTCCCTGTATCCTCAGGAACGGGCGGCCACGAGCCAGTTTCAGTGGTATCGCGTGTTTATTCAATATTGGCAGCGGAATTTACATCAGGATCGTAGTTAGGAAATATTTTATCAGAGTAAAATACCACACTTTTAATATATTAAACAAATGGGAAAATCCCAAGTTCAGTACACACATTTTCATAGGGATAAAACCCTATTTTATTTAAGAAAACATCTATTTATTTTTAGGTAACTTTATTGCCACTTTTCCAAGCCTTCAGTGCTGTCCAGCTGGCTTCTATTTGGCTTTCATATTTTGTTACCTGAAACGCGTTTAAAAATATTTTGTTAGTGGGAAATACTGGTGAGTGAATCCCAGTTTTATCAGGTTTAAATAAAAACCATTGTACAGTATTGAGGGCGATTTCGCAATTATATTTGTTTCAAAGTCATATCAATTATCACCCGTGGTACTGTCAGACCCGACTTGTGGAAATGTTACCCCTCCAGTAACAAATTTTGTATACAAAACCCCAACATACCCACGATAATTGTATCCTTACAAATACTCAATAACTGTTTAATATATAATTAATCGTATGAGGTTTTGTAAAAACAGTTAACAAAAAGTTTACAAAAAACGGATCAACTCACATTGCTGTCTTAGATTATCCTTTAGGGTTTCCTGAGAATTATCTATAATTTACATAAAAGCACACGTGTTAGTATAATAACCCATTTTAACATTAGTAATACCCTCCCCGAGACGGCATTCCAACGACTACGTCGGGCAGAACCACGACAGCCGTTACGGAACCCTAGATCAATCGGGCAGAGCATCTAATACGTATCCAGGGGTTATGATACTTACAACGGAGCAGAACTTCGTTATTTATGGGGGTATTAGACCCGAGTATAATGCCTACAATGTGAAATTTAAGAGAAAAAGAAAGATCTGGGACGAAATTCAACTGAAGGCCCAATGCCTTCTTATATAGGGGCTGACTTCGACTTTTACGCGACCCGCGTAAAGAGAGATAAGGGCCTACGCGGCCCGCGTCAACTCTGGTCAAAGGGGTAGCTGATCCGGGTCATCGACTAGGTTTGCTGGGTGTTGGGCCACGTGGCCACACCGGGCTGCGCCACATTCTTGATCTCTAGCGGCCCGCGTAAGGGATAAGGGGTGCCTTACGAGGCCCGCGTAAGGGATAAGGGGTGCCTTACGCGGCCCGCCTAAACCCCAAAAACATTATTTTTAATTAATTTTAATAATATTTAAGGTATTCGGGGTCCGTTTTCACGTATGGGGTGTATTTTGGGACATATTGGGATATTTTAAAATATATTTGGGTGTCGGAAAATTTATGAGGGTGTCGATTTTAGGGTTGTTATATTATTTTAGTTTAAAAAACCTTGGTGGAATTTATATTTAATTGAAAATGGTCAAATGACTAGCAATTTTACGAAATTACCCCTCACTTGTTGGTACTAATTTTTAATTATAAAGGTTTTATTTATAATCAACCCCAACCCATGATTTAAACTATCAATGGTTCAGATCTGTTCTTACGGTTCTTACAGTTAGCACTGTTTGTACAGGATCTCAACTCTATCTATATATCTATATATACTTTCTATTAAAATTTGTTATGCATGATTTTCTAAAATTCACCCCTGTTTGAATGCAAATGTTATTTCGTTTACAAAAGATTAATAAATTGTATATGAGATGTATTTTTTATACTCTAAACTTAAGTATTTACCGACTGACTTATTTATTAAAATTTTTATAAATATAACCATATTCATCATTTATGGTTATTTGTTATGCATGGTTTTCTAAGAAACGACTCGTGTTTGCACACGGGTCTTACCGCTAGTACTATATAACAAAAGAAACCACTTTTGGGACACTTGTCATCATATTAGGCCATCTCTTATAGATAATTATTATTTTAGTTTAATCTCTTATAGATAATTATTATTTTAGTTTAATATCTTATATTATAGATAACCCTTCTACTAAATATTATTAGTTTAATATCTTATGGATAATTATTATTTAGTTTAATCTCCTTCTCATTTATAATATTACTTATTTGAATTAGTTATATTTGAACGTTTTGTTTAGTTTGGTATCAAATAGATTTTACGAAACTTAAAATAAAAATAACTAATGTTATTTAACATTTATACATTTACGGAGTTTTAAATAAAGAGTTAAATTTATTGAGACTTCGTTAACAACTTTTGCAACAACAGAATAATCTATTTTTATCACGACAACCAAACTTTGTATTAATATATTAAATATTTTTATTTTCACTATACAAAATTACATTTACTAGACCCATGTAATACATGAGGTTTTTTAAGATATAACTTTTTATTATTTGATATAAAAAATTAGATTTATTGAATTCGTACAATATTTTTAAGGATATATATATTTTTATTATTTAGTATAGAAAATTACACTTATTCAAACCGTGTAATGCGCATATTTATAAAGATGTATTTTTTTATTATTTGGTAAACAATATTACATTTATTCAACCCGTGTAATACACGTGGTTTTAAAGATATAGCTTTTTTATTTGGTATATAAAACTACATTTATTCAACCCGTACAATATGGTTCTTATAGATATAACTTTTTATTATTTAATGTATAAAATTATATTTATTCAACTCGTGCAATAAATGAGGTTTTTAAAGATATATTGTTTTATTATTTAGTATATAAAATTTATTTATTCAACTCGTGTAATATACATGGTTATAACCTAGTGTGTGTATAAAAGAGTAGTTTTCTAATTTAGATTTTTTATATTTTATATTAATGTTATGGACTTTTTGGGTATAAAAATTGCAGATTTTATAAAAGAGCAGATTTAATCGAATAAGGTTTGCTTATGAATTTTTATGTATTTTTGAAACTTAAAAATTTAAGAGTTACAAAAATTATTGTCTAATTTTTGTTTTCCTAACTAAAAAATTTTAGAGTTACAAAAATAGTCTCCCATTAATTACATAGTTACATAATTAGTCCTTTAAATATCAAATGGCATAAATGCTCGAAACCTAGCAATAAAAACTAATATATGTTAGTCTTAGTAATTGTTACAAAAGTTGGTATCTGATGACTTTAGAGTATTTAACTTTATTACTTCATATAAACCACAAGAACTAATCATGTAATTAACTCTTAGGTGGTGTTTGTTTTTTCTAAAAAAATGTGCAGTCTCTTCTGTCTGCGCCACGCAAACTATGCGCAGACACTGTCATCTTCAGACTGTTTGTTTTTCCAGAGACGTTTCATTAAAAAATGTCTGTGCGAACTATTCTTGGTGCAAACTTGGCGCAACCACTTCTAAAATCTTCTAAGGTCTGCAGAGGGTTAAACACCACCACCAACCACCATCACCACCGTCCACCACCAGCATCGTCCACAATCCATCACCACCACCACCACCACCACCACCGTCCACCACCACCCACCACCACTGTCCAACACCACCACCACCACCAACCACCACCACCAGTTTATTTTAGAAGTCTACATACATTAAAAAACAAACAGTCTTCTTCTTGCAGACTGCAAATATTTGGTCGATCTCTTCTTCTACATATGTCTGCAGATGTGTTTCGCTGTAAACTTTTTACCTCTTTAAAAACAAACTAACACCTTATTCTTACAATAATAAAACTAAAATAAAATTCTTCACATGAGTACATTTGATATTAGCGTTACAATTTACGTGGTACTTCTTGTCTCATGTGGAGCCCGTGCATGTGCACTTTGTCTTCCCACAAAAGGATTTCTTAATCAAGGGATAAGATAAAATATGTTCATATATGTGCATTTGATTGCACATCCATGTTCATTTGATAGATAATGGCAACAAACTTAGTAAGCTTGATCGTTTCTTAGCGAATGCAGAATTCTTTAATTCTTGGCCGACAGCATGTTGTCGTGTCTTGCCTAGGCTTTGGTCCGACCACAACCCTATTCTTCTGGTGTGTCAATCTAAGAATTTCGGGCCCCGGCCATTTAGGGTTTTCAACTCCTGGTTCGGTAAACAGGGCTTCCACGAGGTTGTTTCTAAGGCTGCTAGCGAGTTTCTTTCGGTTGATTGCAGCCCAGACTTGTCTTTTTAAAAAAAAAACTGAGCTTCATAAGGGACCGATTAAGAGTTTGGAAGGAAGATATGATTAGAAAGGTTGGAGATGAGGTGGAGGCAGGAAGAGGAGTGGATTTACTGTGAAAATAAAAAGATAATTCGTGAAGCGGAAGAGGCCAAAGTCATGGATCTGAGGCATAGATCTAGAATCAAATGGGCGAAGGAAGGTGACGAAAATTCGAAGTTTTTTCATGCTATGATTAATTGCAGGAAAGCGAGCAACTCTATTCATGGTATTGAAGTGAATGGTGTTTGGTTATCCAAACCGTCACTTTCTTTAGAGACAAGTTTGTGGAGGATTGTGTTAGTCGGCCTCGTATGGTTTGCCCTCAGTTGAGACATGTTCCTTCATCTTTGGCGGACAATTTAGAGATTCGTTTTTCTAAGGAAGAGATTAAAGCGGCGGTTTTCGATTGCGGAAAAGATCGGGCTCCCGGTCCCGATGGCTTTAATTTCCATTTTTTACTCGTTTCTGGGATCTTTTTGAGAACGACTTCTACAATATTATGGATGCCTTTTTCGAGACCGGTAAGTTAAGTAAGGGGTGTGGCTCGGCGTTTATTGCTTTGATTCCGAAGACTAGAGAGCCGTTGGGATTGGGCGATTACCGTCCGATTAGTCTCGTCGGAGTTATCAATGAGGTGATTTCCAACTCCCAATCGGCCTTTCTCAGGGGTAGGTTCATTTTAGATGGGTCGTTAATCATCAACGAGCTGCTTGCGTGGTCCAGAAAAAATAAGAAACATGTATTCTTTCTCAAAGTCGATTTCGAGAAAGCGTATGATAATGTGAATTGGGGTTTTGTCTTAAATATTCTTCAACAAATAGGTTTTGGTAAGATGTGATGTGACTGGATTTCGGGCATTCTGGCATCGGCTAGAGCTTCTGTTTTGGTGAATGGTTCGCCTACCTTCGAGTTCGGCTGCAGTAAAGGAATGAGACAGGGAGATCCTATTTCCCCTTTTCTTTTTGTGGTAGTTATGGAGGCTCTTTTTTTGTTTATTTGACAGGGCTTGTGAGGCTAATGTTTTCCATGGTATTAGCCTTCCAGGTAATGAATTACGGGTTTCTCATTTATTCTATGCAGACGATGCTATGATTATGGGGATATGGAATAAAGAAAATATTGTGAATGTTATTAGGATTTTGTGGTGTTTTCATGCATGTTCGGGTCTTAGAATCAATCTTAGTAAGTCTAGCATTTTTGGCATTGGCGTTAATTTTGAGGAGGTCGAGGAGATGGCGAATTGGATCGGTTGCATGGCTGAATCGGTTCCTTTTAAATATTTAGGCCTTACTGTCGGTGCTAATATGAACCGTATCAACAATTGGAGACCGGTTTACGATATTTTTGAAAAAAAGGCTCTCTCTTTGGAAGGCTTCGTTGTTATCTATTGGAGGAAGGGTTACGTTGATTCGATCGGTTCTTGAAAGCTTACCTAATTACTTTATGTCGTTGTACAAAGCGCTTGTGAAAGTTGTCAAAGACCTGGAAAGCATCATTAAAAAATTCTTATGGGGCGGGTCGAATAACATTAGAAGAACCTATTGGGTGGCATGGGATAGGGTGTCTTTACCGAAGAAAGCTAGAGGTTTGGGGCTGTGCAGATTAAAAAAATGCCAATCTGGCTCTGCTCAGTAAATGGGGATGGAGATTTAAAAACGAATCTGGTAATCTTTGGGTCAAAGTTATTAACGCGATTCATTCAGGCCGATCGAGGTAGGATTTTTTACCTTGCAATAAAGTGATCAGGGGTGTTTGGCTTAACATTTGCACCCTGTTGAACAAACCTTGTATCGATAACAAGTCTATTCGGAGCTTTTTCAGAGGTCTGGTCGCTTCGGGTAATGATATCCTGTTCTGGCTTGATCCCTGGGCTGGCGATACTCCTCTAAAAGAGATTTTCCCTTGCCTTTATCAGCTGGAAGTGGTTAAGAACTGTTCGGTGAGCGACCGTTTGGCTGGCGGTATTTCGTGGTTGTGGAGACATGACCCGGAGTCGGCGTCGGAGACTCAGGAGTTGGCGACTCTCTCGGCCATGGTTTCTACTGTTGTAATCAGGACTGGATCTGATAAATGGAAGTGGATGGGGGGTCCAGCGGGCTTGTTTTCGGTTAAATCGGTTAAGGATCTCTTGATTCGTGGCGCTTGCGATCCAATTTTTTTGTTATTGACTAGTGTAAATGGATCCCCTTGAAGTGTAATATCTTTGTCTGGAGGTTAGAACTGAATCGGATCCCGACTCTCGATGCTTTATTTTCCAGGGGTATTGTTAATCAAGTCGGGGCCTGTCCTCTTTGCGGTTGCGAAGATAGTCCGTGATGCACTTGTTTATTTCCTGTCATTTAGCCTCGTTAAATATGGCATAAGGTTAGTTTATGGTGTCGTATTTCGATGATTTTCGCGTTCTCGGTAAAGGACCTTTTGGAGATCCACAAGTTCAGCAGATTGAGTCAAGCGGAATCGAAGATCTTGCAAGGAATCATCATTATATCGTGTTGGTGCATTTGGCTATCTAGAAATAAGGCGATTTTCTTAGGCTCTCGAATTTGTGTGGAAGATGTGTTTAGCGATGTCAGAACTTTGGGATATTTTTGGCTCAAACACAAGTCATCGTTTCGATCCATTTCATGGAGTGATTGGTGTAAATTTGTAATTATGTGATTTTCCGTTTGTTTTTGTTGTTTGTTGTTTTTGCCGGCTCGGTTTTCGGGTTCGGTGTTTGTTAATGAAAGTCTATTTTCAAAAAAAAAAAATGTTCATTCGATAGATGTAAAAAATTTAAATGAACTTTTTAATAAATAGTTCATTTATAACGCTATATGTATCAATTTATTTGTCTCAAAATTTCGTGATATTTAAATCCAAGATCAAATGGGGTTGGCTAAAAGCTGAACCTTAGACTATCATCAACCCTAATTTACTACTAATCTTTACTTCTATTGATGGGTACTTGTATCTCCACACCAAATGAAAATTTTCATTTAATAGTAACAAGGTTTCTTAAATGTTTCACTACTGTCATTTTTTCCCTCTAACTCTACTTAGCTTATTCCTCTAAATACTCTTTGTTAACATTTAAATTTAAATTTGTTGAAGTTAAGTGAGACAAAGAAAACATAAATTAAAATATGAAAACAATGTTCTATTTCACTAATAATCACTCATATAAAGTAATATATTTTTATTTATAAGTTACCAACTTCCTTAATTATAATATCATCTTTAGACATGATGTTAACACGTATCTATATAGTATATTTCTCTTATCATCTACTTAATTAATTTTGTTCGTGTCATCATCACATTGTTTAGTCATAGATTGAAACTTGGAAGAAATAGCATTCTTATATAAAACAATTTTAAGGCTTGGGAAATGTTATATTTCAAGGAAATGGTATATGCATCTCTTAAATTAAAAATGGTTTTAAGCATATTGTTATAATGGTTTGGGCTCATCGTTATAATAGCATAGTTCAAGTAGGGTTGTAAGCAAACAAACGATCACGAAATTTTTTTTCCGCTAAACTCTAACAGAACAAATAAAGAAACACATATTTTTGTTCGTGATTATTGTTAAGGAAATGCATGTATTCATATTTGTTTATATACGTTTATTTGTGTATGTTTATTAATACATTCAACAAATATAAATTTTTTTGTAATTTGAACACAAACAAATAAAAGTTAATTTGTATAAATGTTCAACATTTTGAATCCCTTAATGTTCAAAATACATCACTATACAACATAATGATTTAAAATTAAGTAAAAAATAAAGTCAAATTAACATCATTATCTATAATATCTTCTAGAAAGTACAAACTTAACACCAATTCACCATCCACAACGAATATTATAAAAAATTAAAATATGTAATGTTCAAAGTTCAAACCATAATGTTCAAAGAGACGACTAATTAGACACATGGACCATGAACCCACCATTCCACCAATAAACAAAATCCTCCTACCAATACAACAATAATCAAATTCGTTGTTCGAGTCATTATAGTGTGTTGCTTCGCAAAATTAAACAAAATTAAGATATGAGTTTTACTATTTAATGTGTTCGGTTCGCAAAATTTGTTGTGATTGAAATCCAAAATCTATTATATATGTGTTTAGTTGAGAGATAAACTGTGATCGAAGTTGGAATTCATTGACTCAAACTCTATCGTAAAGAAATTCAGCCCTTTCAAATTTTGAAGGAATTTAACCAGAAGAACTGAAAACTTCGACCGCTCACTGTCGTCACATATGTCACCCCCGTCATCACACCCACCCTCTCCACCACCCTTGTTGTAGCCATTACTGACACAACCAATGGTGAGGGTGAGGGTGGCGGTGACGACGACTGTGGCAATTACTGGTAGGTGGTACTGGTTGCACCTTGTAGGCTAGGGTGATGACGGTGGCAAATGTGTAGAGGTGATGATGATGTCGGTGATAGCAACCGATAAACATAGGTGTTGAAGGCAGCAGTCGGGGACAATGAGTCAAATGCTAAAATTAACCATAGATGTTGTAAGGATATTCATTAAAACAGAGACGATTACAGACTAGTGGCAGGTAGACGGACAACAAGCTGTGCCGCTAACCCCTTCTGTATAGCAAACACTACCCTGCTAAACACAAAATTCTGCCCCTTAACATGCGCAGTGTTACTGCTTACCACCTACTTAACCCACTTGAGGAACCTCACCACGTAAGAGACGGGAGCGCCAAAGGTATCGAAAGCGAACGATAAGAACATGTGCTGAAATAGACTAAATCCTATTTCATTTTTTTATTCTAACATATAAACGTCACAAACATGGTTATTACTTAATTAACCGCACTCTAATACCACAATACTTGCCCAAGATAATATACATTGATTCCATCATCACCATGTTCATTTATTCTGTCATTATAATATAATATTATAAAAAAGTTGATAGTTGCTGGAGTCAGTAATGCAACCCTTTTGCAGTGGTCAGAGAAAAGAAAATATAAAACAAAGTAATTCCAATGACATTCGATGCCTAAAGAAATCAAAGTATATGACAAAATCTAAAGTCCACAAACATCGATGGCGTAAACTAGCGATGTTGTTTGATATATATTCGTTCAAAATAAATTTACTAACCAAATTCACCCGTACACTTCCAAAAAATATAAATGAAGTGTTTAAAAAAACGTTGAAGATAGTATTCTATCATTTATTCTTGGGAAAATGAACTTTAGAATGTGTCAAGTTCTTTGAATTGCGTGTTTGCATGAAACACAAAGGCACTTGCAACAAATATTTATGTATGAATATACGGTGTGGGTGTGGAAAATCGGTATTGTTGTCTCTATACGTCGCGTATACCGGCCCGTTAACGGCGTGGAGGGCGGTGTGATGTTGGAGACGCGAGGTCTTCCACTGGCGTGTAAGGAAATGTGGTGGCAACGTGGCGTTAATTGATTGGCTTGTGATTATACCCATTGCCCCCAACGGCTAGTAAAAAAATAATTTTCAAAAAAAATTACTCCTCTTAATATATAATCTACACCATTTTTTACCTTTAAAATCTCTCAACTTTCATTTGTATGCATAAGGGTGAGACCATCTGAATCTTGGACGCACTTTGTTCACGTTTTCAGATGATTCGTACTGATAGTTCGAGATTTGAGATGATTGTCAACGCTGTGGACAACGACGATGGTGAGCTCAATGAAGACGGCGTCATCCAAGTTGCCCTCGTCGAGTACAATACCATGTACGGTCGCGACTTCAAACACTTCGCGGTGTGACAAATAATAAGATTCTTTGGTTAATGTTTAATATTCGTTATGTTAGTAGTGTTTTTTTTAAGTTATGTAATGTGTTTTTTAAATGTTTTTAATTTTTAATTATGTAATGTTTTATTATTAACTAGTATTAAGCCCCCCGTGTTGCGGTGGAGGTGTAAAACCGTGAAAAATAGCACCAATGCTACACCACCGACAACGACCACCAACACTGAAGTTGCGGCGTGTTAATGTGAAGAAATTAGACCGAAACGTAAAGTATGGAAAGTAATAACTAAGTCAATTTAGAACCCGCGCATTGCAACGAACTTATCAAACAGGAAAAAATAGACGACGTAAAAACGTTGAACCATATACGCACGTTGCGCCGTGTTAAGTCGCAAAATTTAGAAGAAAACGTAAAAACGTTAAACCATATACGCACATTGCGCCGTGTGAACTCGCAAAATTGCGAGCGAAACATAAACATGAAAATTTGCAAAACATGAAAAGTAGAAGACCAAAGTTGAAAGCAAAAAAACAAAAGATGAATACTGTTGGATTAAAAGTAAAAAAAAAAACAAATACTTTTTAGTTAAAAAGTATAATATCAAATTTATTTTATTTTGAAAACTCTCCTAACAACTACTTTATGCATAACAATATATTAGTATCAAAATTATTTTGAAAACTCCCCTAAGCCTCTAGTATAACTACTTTATGCATAAGGGTGTCCGGGGCACCAAGCGGGGACCTCATCGGTGACCCAAGTCACCTTAGGGGAACACCGTCACCATCCATTAGGTGAGTGAGTTAGGGGACCAATTTGGGGGAGGATGCACCGAAGAGAGGAGGAGAGAGAAGGTGGGCCACCCACTTTTCCAACCAATGAAAATTTTTCTTTTTTTTCTTTTTGAATAAAAAAACAAGGGGAGTTAAGAGGGGAGTGCCGCCATCAAAATGAGGTGTTAGGGGAGTTTAAGAGGGGAGTTGACGTGGCACTAGCTGGTTGGTAATGCGTAAGAGAGGGGACTCCCCTCTTAGGGGAGTGCCCCGGACACCCTAAGAATGTTGGAAATTTATAATGTGAAAATGTTATTTGTTTAAATGTTTTAATTTTGAATAATAACTTTAATGATAAAAAGTGGGTGTCATGTGTTAGAAGAACGATACTTTTTCACGCCCCGTCTCACTACTCGCGTTTTTGCACCATGTCACTTTTCTGAGGCGTGCTGTCGTTGCTTCCATATGTCGCATAATGCCACCTTTTCAAGCCCCACACCGTGTAGTCTAAGACTATCTTCAATGTTAAAGGCGTTGTTAGACGCCTTTAGCTGTCGTGTCATCTGCCACATAATATCCTTACAAATCCTTAAAAACTCATATTTTATATCCAACCCTACAAATATCCTTACCTTCTTTAATTTCTACCTCATCAACTACCCATTACACGCAACATTTCAATAAAACTTTTTTTTTTTACTTTGAACCCACCTCATCACATAAACCAAGACAAATACATGCCCTTATGCAAGGACATCTCACCTAAGAACCTCTAAAAATGGATGGGCTTCAAAGACAAGTACATCCAAAGGCCTCTAAGTGCTTAGTCTCTAAGGACCCATCCAAGATAGTCTAACTAATATTCAAATCACATCACATACTTCTATTTTGTAATATAAAGTGGTGAGAGTTTAAGCTTAAAACAAGATAGTATCTAAACTAAAACATCTAAACTACGATGTGGGTGTTGTGGAATGAACATAATGATCGAACTTTCAACAACAAAAGGAGACCGGCCGAGATTGTGGAAAATGTTAAATCGACGGCATTTTTTTGGTATCGCAATAGGTCTAGATGTAAGGATGTTGATTGTAAAAATTGGTGTGTTTGTCCTTTGGATTGATGTTGTATCGTTTGAGTGCTCGTAGGTCCTTGCTTTGAGGGCTCTTCGAGTTGTTTTTTAATGAAGTTTTGTTTCAAAAAAAAAATCTAAACTAAAACATGTTCATTTTCGTTAGATTTTTTCCCGATTATCTTGGTCTAGAGATCATTTGCACTTATAAGTAGGATTAATTTAGAAAATCCAACACAAAAAAGTAAACAATCATAAATTCCTTCCATTATTTATGACTTGTAGCCAAACCTCATACCATCTTATTGATTGACCAAGTTGAAAAAACAACCCTAATACCTCACTTTCATACAAAAAGTACAACCCACAAAGCTAAACGTACAACTCACCCCCACTATATCCAACCCCTCAAAGCAACGGTGGTTCCATGAATGCGCATCACCATCACTACTTTAATCAGTCAGTATAGTTAGGGCACGTAGCCCCAGGCTCAGCTGCCTTCGCCGCCGGCGACGCTTCCACCGCCGGAGATGGAGGAACCGGCGTCACCAACAGCTCCGACGGCAGATCAGCAGACAACCCTTGCAAATAAAAAGTATAAAACAGCTTAAACGGAAACACCAGCTGCTGAAGCTTCACTTGACCGTACGCTCCAGCGAACACTCCGGTACCGCCGGTGACGGAAAGGTAGGTATCCTCCGTTGTGACGTAAGCACCCTGTACGGATATCTGCCCGTAATCTCCCAAGTGGAAGCTGTAAATAGCTTCGTATCTGTCACCTTTCTTTTCCGGCATGTTTTTGATCAGAATACATATTCCGGCCGTGATCCCTAATCTTGTTTGAAGATCCGCACTGTACACCTGTACCGGATTTGGTTACTTTAGATCTTTGTGCTGAAAACAAAACCAATCAAAATAAATAAAAAGTTAGATTAATATAAAATTACCTTGTTGGTAAAAGGAACAAGATCTCCAAGGGAATTCACAGGTTTTTGACCCAATCTGAGATACATAGGGCTTCCACGGTCCCTTTCGTTGATCTCATACACACATAGTTCGTGCACTTTCGCTACAAAAATTACACAAAAACCAAACAAACAAACAAACAAACAAACAAACCGTAGTTAGTTATATCTTACTCATAAAGACTTAAGGACAAATAATAGCAAACTTTTAAATCAATCAGATTCAAAAACCAGTGAAGTAAATTACTTACTGGGTCTAGAAGAATCTGAGGGGTTGCTTTGACTTTTGATGGTAAACGCTTTCCGACTGCCAGAAACATTAACGTTGGTGGTCAGTTTCTTTGAGAAAACCGGGTGAATAGAGGTTTTGAATGACAGGAGACTAGGAGCTGCTCCGGTGGTGGTGGTGGTGTGTGATTGTTTTACATATGAAGGGATTGATTGCAAAGAAGCTGAAGCAGCCATTAGAGCAAATAATAATAGAGTTTGTGATGAATAAGAAGATAGTGAGTGTGATTGTGATTGTAGCTTTTGGAATGTGTTAATGGTGGATGGTGGATTGATGTGTGTGTATATATAGGGAGGTGGAAACACAAGGAGAATGAGTGTGGTGGAGAGTTAGGTGGACGGTGGGGACGGAAAATTATGGAGAGTTCACGGCTGGTTTTTTTTTTTGGTCGTTACTTTTAACAATTTAACGTTTTTTTTTTCTTGATGTCATATGGATATTTAAATTTGACCCACGTGAAATTTGAATACACGCTACGACCGGCCAGTTTACGTTTGACAACATTTTTTAATCATGCAACTATGCAAGTCTTGTTCATATGACATAATTCTTTTTTTTTTTAATACAAGAGGGTGTCTAATTGAAAATTTAAGATAAGATTTATGTAAAAAAAAATATTATTGTTTTAGTATATATCTTTTGTATTATGAAGTATTTAAAAATGTTAATATGTCTAGAAAAGTCAGCTTACTAACACAACTAACTTAACAGGGGTAGATAAAACATTAAAAAGCTTGAATTGGTTTGAGTTTAAACGAGTTCAAGTCTTATTGTCTGAATTTGAGCTCATTTAGTAAATGAGGTCGAGCCTGATATTCATATATTGTGCTTGTCTAGAAGCAAACTAAAATGAGTCTACTATTAGTATAAGGGTAATAAATTTTATTTAGTTTGATAAACGTATTTTTTTGAACGACCAACGAAATAAAAGCTCGGCTCTAGAAGCAAACTAAAATGAGTCTACTATTAGTATAAGGGTAATAAATTTTATTTAGTATGATAAACGTATTTTTTTGAACGACCAACAAAATAAAAGCTCGGCTACTTGAGGTAAGGTAAAAGGTGGCCCCATACACTCGTGATCACAAACAACATTGGATAGCCTAAGTCCACCATCTCCGGTTCCAGGGAAAACTAGCCACCCAAAGCTCCGCTACGTTCAGTGGCGGATCTTGCCTGTTGAACCTGCCAGGGCCGAAAGACACGGGCACTAAAATTAGCACTACAGCCGAAAAACTTGCCAGGGCCGAACATAGTATATATACAAAATTTCGATCAAAATGCGGAAAATTAGCACTACGGCCGAAAAACTTGCCAGGGCCGTGGCCCTGCCACGCCTCCACTAAGATCCGCCAATGGCTACGTTAAAACCCGGTTAGGATTGGATTCGAGCTTGGGAACTATAAACATATTACATGATAAATATTATTTTATACACAATTATCATATAAATATCTAAATAATATATAATATATAATATAATTATATAGACAAAATAATTGAATAGTTAACTAATTGAACTCGAACTCAAACTTTAGACATAAAGCTAAAAGAGTCAGGTTCGAAGTCATCAAGTTGTCCCTCGAGGCCCTGCATGACGTTTTTAGTTGCTTGATGGCTAGGCATTACTCCTGCTTATTGATATGGGTTCACTGGTTTCATCCTATTAGTGACTTATAACAGGGAGTGTGGCCAACTCCCGACTTGTGATTCGCGAGAAATGCACGCATTTTCTTAATCACCGATGAACTCCCCTATGAGATGCAGGAGCGAGCAATAAATCCAAATGAGTTAGCACAACAGAGAAGATGCAATATTCAAACATTTGGCATGTCACAATTTTCCACCACCAAAACATATAAATCCTCATGCATTGTTTCACATTTGTGTGACTATGTCAAAACCTCGGAATAAAGTGTTCACTTTAGCAGTTGGCTAAAGGGGTACCTATAAAACTGCTAAAGGGGTACTTATAAAAGTATAAAACTAGTAGTAGTGCGCAATGACCTTACATCGCTGAAAAGCATTCCACTTTGATCCTTCCTTTGGCGGCGCAGTTTGTTGCTCGTCTACCCGCTATCCTTATGTAATTTGCCCTGATGATCCGAAATATTAATGGAAGTATTAACACGTTTATTACTCTTTCTAGTGATCTTTAGGTTCTAGTTTAGAGCAACTAGTTTCCCTGTATCTATTTTGTGGACACTCTTTATCCATTTGAAATCCTTAAGTTTCCCCGTATCTATTTTGTGGACACTCTTTATCCATTTGAAATCCTTAAGATTCCACTAGTTGGACTTTGATTGGTATGCATAGAAACGAACACAATGCCCATAAAAGCTTTAGTTGATGCATGAGCAAGCCATAACTTTGTCTCGAAAAGCAACAAGAGTAATACATTAAGCAACAAAGGAACTTAGGTGGAATGAAGCTCCTAGTGAATGGAGTCAAACACAAGGCATCAAAGTAAGACACAATGTCAACAATGCAACACCAGCTTGAGTCCAATATGAGGGAATCAAGAAGAAGCAAGGAATTGTGCCACAAGAATATGTCACACAAAACCAAAATCGTCCTTGCTAGATGCAAGGGCATAATATAGGATGACTTACTTAGGTGGTCGTGCTGGTGAAGGAGATACATGGTAGGGGCACCAAGTACTAATCGATAATCAATTATGACCATGAATGCTAAAACAAGTACCTTTAGGTGATCTGGAGACATAAGGGCCAATGACTACATAGGAAACACGATAGGTACACCATGAGCTTATGTGGGGGAATGTCATTGCCCGCCTAATTATTGAGTCGCAATATGGACATTCCTTAAGTTTCTAGAACGTTCTCAAATATTCAAGATAAAAAAAAAAATCAAACGTACTCACTAAAATCTTAGTCACTTAATAGTATAAATATGGTGTTGCCTTATTTGAGAAAGCCACCTCCGAGCATTGGTGGAGATTCCTTAGGGTCAGGGGGTCCCCAGCCCCCCTTTTTGTTCGTTTTGTACCATTAATTATTCTGAAAGTTTCCGATTTTTTTAGACACAACTATGTGGATACCTAAAGAAAAAACAACAACTAATACAAGCCATCATATTAGGGGCGTCTGCGAGCAACAATTGATAACAGTTTAGGCGACGTACAAACTTCGACCTACTTATGGGTCAACAACTGGGGAAAATTCACAAGTATGGAATGGCGCAACCGGGTGATGTTTGACTTGGTTGTGTAATAGTCACACACCGATTTCCGGTGGGCCCAGACTTAGGGTCACGTGACGATAAGAGAACGGTTATCACAATGTGCAGCTGAAGATAGTGATATCCCAAAGGTAGGATCCAATAACAATGAAGTAGAGACTATTTTAGGTCTCTAGCCAAGGAGTTGCAAATTCCATGGTTTGTGACAAAGCACTATCCAGCCTACTTCGTTATTCGTAACATGTAGATTAATCTTTAAAAAATATGTCAGCTTTCCCTGGTAAATACAATTAACCGACTAATTTTGTAAAATATTTTATAAAATTATTTGAAATATTTATCATGAGGACCCATAGGAAATCACCAAATATTCTTTGGGATATTTTTCTTGTCACTAGTTTTACATGCTTATCAATACAGTCGGGAACCAGAATCATATGCCGGTCATTTGCTACAATATTGCTATAACGATTATGGTATACACCACCTTTAATACAACGTCTTACGGGCGTATGTCTACCCCGACGCGTATTTTATATGGCCATACCTCATTGATGAGTTGGGACGCTTGGACACGGAAGTATTAATCCCCAAGTGTTTAAGCTATCAAGCAATCAAGATTAAATCAGATTCTTATATTTATGAAATCATTTGCCCATTTATATAATACCCGCTCTAAGAGGCATATCCAAAATTTTAAATAAAATAGGCTAAGAGTACTTACATGTGTTAGTTGCATTCTCACAGTATATTTGGTTCTCGTAGAACAACCGAATTCAAAGTTATTAACTCAGGTGTAATTTACTGGAGGGCTCTATAGTCTAGAATGAATGGAAATATTACCCTATAGAATGTTCACGGGTCTTATATATCCTTTGGACTTTGACCGGTTACTTAGAATTATAGTCGGTTCCGCTAGATAATGCGTTTACCGGATAAAATATGGTTTATGCCCGTCCGAGTGCACGGCCTCGTTGGATACATGTTATTTAACCAAACATTCTGATTTAGCATGGTTTTGAAATCATTTGACCCGATTCAACAAGTATATATATTTTATATTATTTAAACTCTGCGTATGCGTAAATACGATATCGGGTGGTCGAATAGGTCTATGACGAGTCCGATGTGTCAAGGAACATTTTATAATGTAATATAACCAGTCTTGAGGTTAGATTATGTACTATATGGATTTAAAATCATTTTTATACCAAAAGGGCATTTTCGACCTTTTTAAAATATATAACTTTGACTCGTCAATTGACTCATCAAACGACATGACCAAAAATGTATAATCACAAGAGGTTATACTTTATATTATTATGTCCATAATGACGGGCTTGATCGGGTTCTAAGGTAGATCAAACGGGTCAGAATCGAAAGTCAAAGTAAAAGTCAACTGCTTGACATCCGACATGGAATTGAAGGCTAAACTGATCATGACGAGTTGGACATGCCAAAATAAATTATATAATGTTATATAAACTCTTATGATGCCAAAAATTATAGTTTAGGTACTTAAAAGATCATTCATCGTAAAATGCAAAGTTTATATTTTTTTTATTTTTTAACTTTTATTTAAGACATGTTTGACTCTTCATTTCGACTACTAAACGTGTTGATCATAGGGTATAACCACAAGGGATTAAAACCCTCATTATTATGATCACGTTGCAAAGTTCAGTTTGAACTTTGACTTGACCAGAATGGTCAGAACTGAAATTTAAAGCAAAAGTCAATTTGCTTGACTTTCGGCTAATAAGTAGCCTATAAAATGAAATAGATGTTGGGTGTCGAATCCAGCAAATAAATATAAAATAAACCTACTTGACACACTAAAAATAGTATGAATAGAAGTCAGGTTCGTGTCCACAGGGATACAGATTAACTAGTTATGCCAAAACGTTTTAGACACCGATGCAGTTGTTTTGAAAAGGGGTTTTTAATTTAGACTAAAATTTAATAAAAACAAATTAACACGATTAAATTGTCCGGAAATTCAGATGTTAAATACTAATTCCAACACTAAGGCAATTTCTTGATTTGATTCGACTTACGATCATCAACAATTATGGTGCAATGATCCTTAATTAAACGGTTTGTATCAATATTAGACGTCACGCCGTTCGAACATCCACTCCATCTAAAGTCTAACCAAGCGCAATTCGTTGATTAGAGCCAAGCCGCTACTCTAAGCTCACGTCGTTCAGATCTTAGCGTGCAGGTTGCGTGATAGAAATATCGATTATAATTAAACACTCACGCCGTTCAGAATGTTTAACTAGATTGTATGATTCTGTAACGAAACCGAGTTCATAGACAACCACAGCCCGTTATGTGTTCCTTTTATTAAAAATCAAAACTGGTTAAGGTTTTAAAACTTGATGAACTTTATTAGAATAATTAACAAAGTGGCCAGTTTCATTAACAAACTAATATATATCCGGTAAAATATCCAGATTTAAGATCAAGAAACACACAAACAAACCATTCAATAATTGGATCTCATAAAAGTTTCACATAAGTTTACAAATCAAAACCAAAGAAAACAAACCCTAGTGTCAGAATTAAATTGATTTAGCCGGACATTACGGCTAAATCAATCAAAATATATAAAAATCTGAACTTACAAAACCCATAATTAAATCTCTTAAAACTGACAATCCTGTTACTTTCTTCGATCTCGTAAGCCGTCGTCCAAAAATCCTTCTTTTTTATTGTGATGTGATGATCTCCTTTTATTCTCTAAAATCCCCACCACCGACTTTCTTTTGTTGCCAACTAGGTGATGCCCCGTCCGCGTTGCAGGGCGATGGCCGAATAATTCTCAACCAATGAAAAAAACAGTACCATAGTTTTGTTAGAAATAAAAAGTAAAAAGATTGTTAGACAGCTCTTTGACACGAATTTTAGCTGGGGGCAAAGTCATATTTTTATTTCTACTTGGGGGAAAAATCGATTTTTTTTCCCGATGGTAAAATCCTAATTTTTAGCTAGGGGGAACCATATTTTTATTTTGCACTGGGGGCAAAAACGTAATTTTGAATTGAGGATGATATCGTAATTTTGAACCGAGTGGAAATTCATAAATTTTAGTTGGGGGTAAAAGCATTAATTTATTTTGAACTGGGCGCAAATACGTAATTTTAAACTGTGGGCAAAACCGTAATTTTAAAGTAGGTACAAAACAATAAACTGATGTAAAATTGTAATTTTGAGCCGGGGGGAAAACAAAATTTTATTTTGAACTGGGATGAAAACGTAATTTTGGCTGAGGGTATGTAACACCTCGAAAATTCACGTCCTATAATGTGTTGACACGTGTCATAAGTTTGACCGTGTGAAAGAATGTTATGAAAGGACTAATGCTGACAAACATGAAAAGTATATGAAAATACGAGTTCTAAATATCAACAGTGAATAAATATATTGTACATTAACCTTGCATGATGTTTATATCACCAAACGAATAAATCATGGATCATACGAAGCTAAAAGTGAGAGATTACAAACCACAGGAGTTAAATGTGTCAACATGTTTAAGTAATACCTCTGAGTGACCTTTTGACAAACCCGAAGCTTTGTAACGGTTAATTATGCTCACTAGAATGCACGATATAAAAATCATAAGGTTTCGTTATCGTATGAGAAAGTTATGATCAAATTCGTATGCGAGGGGTTAAAGCGTTAACGTTGAAAGTTATGACTTTTCGGGTTAACCAGAAGTGTCCAGGGACTTGGCAAAGTGGGTATAAGTCCTAAGGCCCTTGTAGGTAAATATGGAGGGCTCAAAGTGCAAATTATAAGCTTGGTTGCCCTTTCGAAGAGCCAAGGGTCAAATACGCAAAAACTAGAAAATGTAAAATCTGTATACGGGGTTCAGGCGGGCCGCGTAAGACACCTTAAGGTCTTACGCGGGCCGCGTCAGACCATCAGATACAGAAACTTCGGACAGAAGCCTGTAAACGCGCTCAACCGACCTTTAACTGATATTTGCACATTGTGGGCGACCCCTAAACAGTTCCTAGAGCACTAGGGACACTTGTGGGTAAGTTATGGTCAGTGATAGACTTAGATGTCAACATATTGTGGTGATTAATTCACTATAAAAGGGCCATGAGTTGCAACCAAGTTCTTCACACTTTCCTTCAGCTTTCTGATCATTTCTGGAGCTCAAGTCTTCTCTCAAAGTGATCACTAATCAAGCTTAGGACTTCAGTAAGTTGCTAATTCTTTCTTAATTAAGTTTTAGCTTAGTTTTAGCTTAAAAGTCAAACTGTCGTAATTAACGGTTGACTTTAAGATTAATCACTAATGGTCCAGTGATTAGTCGAATTGAAAGTAGTTATAAGTTGGTAATTATGTGGGTAATAAACCCTTAAAAGGGTTCCCCCTGATTCCCACTCTAACTAGGTCAAATGTCGGGTCAAACTTGTGATTAAAAAGTCAACAGGATACTTAGTTTCTAATTTATGCATGATTAGCAATGTAGAACACATACAACCTGTTTGATCATTAATATAACTTGGTAATTAGTGTAAGAACATGTCTAAACGTGTTCAACCCGACAATTTACTGTTTGGACCCGGTTCGGAACCGGAAGTCGCATAGTTTGACTTCTGGTTTGACTTTCAGTTCTGACCCGTATTGGTATGATTTAGAAATACTTAAGAGCTTCATTTGGACCAGGTTACATGCTAGTATAACCCTCTGTGATTATACACCTTGGTTCATTAGTTAACCAATTAATACGCATGATTCCGTTAATTGCTCATATGTTGACCATTATGCCCTTTTCACCTTAAAATGTGTTTTGTGAAAATGTAAAAGTGTAGAAACCTTAGCTACTGATATATAAACTTGTATGCGAAATTTGATATCAGTTTGAGGTGTAGATTGAGAGTTATGCTCATTAGCGTAATTAAGAAGCTTTATGTTAATTAAACGGCGTAATTAGCGTATAGCCTAGTTAAGCCTACTTTTTAATATCAAACTTATTACCCACTGATGTAATATATTATTTTGGGATTTTTGAAGATTTTTAATTAATTTTAGGCTGAGCATAACTCATAGTCGTAGGCTTAATCCGGTAATTGTCGGTTTTGTCCTTACGGGCCATAAAATGAGTTTTACATATCTAAACGACTCCAAACCTTTTGCTACTGATTACATATGATAAATAAATTATTTTAAGCCTTCTGGAATAATAAAAATATCAGCTTTATATATAGAACCCGGAAACGGCTTCTAATCGCCTTATTAAGCGTTTTTAGCGCATA